>CM035794.1:20542379-20609879 GCA_020466265.1 Siphamia tubifer | reverse complement strand
AAGTTTTTACCAGAAAAGATTCAATATGGTACAAAATGCTGTTATTGATGTGTCTGTACAATATCTTGTGTTGTAAAGAGATTTAGGAAGACCAGGGTGCATGAAGGTCAAGTAAAGAAACCATTGTTGAATTATCATGGTTTTTAAGCTCTCAGAGAAGCCATCAGACAATCATGAGAAACCACCTAGAGTACTTACATTTTAGAAAAGCTTCCCAACTTTTCTAGACATGGGTTGTGTATAATTTGTAGCAATCTCTATTATGGTACAAGTCATGAAACATAAAGATGATTTTGTGTTCCTATGCTGTAATGTTTAAGGACATTAGATAGATAGACGCACAATTCTGATGTTTAAAGACCGATTTATGTTAAATGCTTGGTGGTTGTGACTGTTGATACATATCAATCTTTAAATATATCTTAATTGAACCTACACATGTACACCTATAAAGTGTTTTTATCCATAGCCTAGGGAATTTTTTAAAAAGTGTGCAGTATATAGTCTTAAAAAACAGACTGTTGTTTTTCAGAGTATCTGAAGCCCATTGGAGAGGAGGAGAGGAAGATCGAGGAGGCAGAGAAGAAAGCAAGAGAGGAGCAGGAGCGCATTCAGAAACAGTTGGCTGAAGGTATGTGTTCAGTGTTTTTATCTAAATGAGGCTTCAGTCTTTTTCACAGCATTTGAACCAATTAATTTTATTATTTGTTTTTCTCTCACCCTTGCAGCAAATTCTGACACCATTCTCAAATGAAGTTCCTCGGGACCTATCCACATATATTCCAAATCAATAAAAGCTAATTATTTTTGATGTAACTCGATGCCTTGTCATGTATTTTTTTTTGTCATTCTTCTTGAAGTTAGGCTTGTTGATTAAAATGAGAATAAGAAGAAAATACTTTAAATAATTTACCATCCCCAGAACCATACTGTATGTTATACAGTTTAGAAAAATGTAAATGCACAGATCCTGTGATTAGAGCAAAGTAAACAATTGGAGGCCTTACATTCTGACTCCTACAGCATGATCAATATTTAGAATATTAATCATATACTGTGTTTTGTACATGCATATTAGGGCTGTACAGTTAATCTAATTGCACTGACAGTTTGTGGGGTGTCCCTGTAATCTGGACACAGGCAAAAGTGCATTTTTTTCAAGAAATACCATTAATTTGTGTTCAACTAGAGTTTTAACAAATCACATCTTCAATATAACTTCCATCATTTGTGATGCAAAAGTTGCCTTGCCAGATTTATGGGAACCTAATGCAATATCTCCACATTGCCACAGATTTTAGGTCATACACTCTTTATACGTTCTATCAAGTGTGTTCCATCTGATTTTTAAAAATTTATTTATTTTTATTATTATTGAGTACATCTTCTCTTTAAACATTCCTCAGGAAAATAAGTCAAGGGGGCTAAAGGCTGGTGAACAAAATGACCCTGTCCAATCTAATTTGGGAAATTCAGCCAGTCTTATACCAGCATGGTCCTATTGAAACCACCCAGGAAACCCCTTACCTAGGCTTTCAAGGTGGGCATTAACTGGCCTCAACATGGTGATGATACTAAAATCACATGTGCAATATTTTACTGCATCACCTGTAGTTTTGATTACGGGAAACTTAGACTGGTGTTAACTTGTTAAATAGTTCACATCCTTCCATGTGTAAGTACTGCAGTGGTTAATAATAATAATTCAGTAACAAGTTATTCAATCTAACAGATCCAGTAAGTGCTCCCTCAAGTCTCGAATTTCTAAAAAGATTGGACATGATTCGACAGGTTCATCAGGCTTGGGGACAGCATGAGACATTTTCATGCATGAGTTAACCTCCATAAAATCCAGATGATGAGGAGTGGATGCAGCGGTCCAATTCTCCATCAGCAATAATCAAAAATGGACAGAAAAAAATATGAACCTCATTTTGATATTACATAAGCATTATGTGGCAAAACAAATGTAAAAGTAAATGTCTTTTGTAATCAAAACCAAAGGTGGTGCAGTGAGAATTGTATGTGTGACAATTTTTTTGGCCAGGCAGTTACAGTATATGTCTCACCACTAATATATTTAAAGAAAAATGGCTTCAACATGAGCTTTCTACAAACCAAATAACACCATAGTTTTGTGTCCAGATTTTAGAGAAAATGAAAACCTGCGTAACTTTAAAACCGTATGCATAGTGATGAGCTCAGAGGGCGACTGCAGAACTCAATTCTTTACTTTTTATGCAACAATAAGTGTAATGTTATGTTTTTGTTTGTTTTTTGGAAGAGGGGCACCTTTCATCATTATCAGTAAATGGTACATTTCTGTTGCTAACGAAGCAAACGTGGCTGTACGTTGACTTTGTCCATTGTTGGTAAATATGCGTTTTTCTGTGTAATTTCTGAGGTTC
The DNA here is from genome assembly GCA_020466265.1 of Siphamia tubifer. Lineage (NCBI taxonomy): Eukaryota > Metazoa > Chordata > Actinopteri > Kurtiformes > Apogonidae > Siphamia > Siphamia tubifer. The sequence goes on along the minus strand of CM035794.1, from coordinate 20,607,471 downwards.
TTTTTGTATTTGACTGATACTCAACCTTCAAACTAACTGAAAGGAGTGAACATGAAATTCTAATCTAGTGTAGTAATTCTTGATACATTTATTTAACACAATAAGAAGAGTTCACTGACTTTCATGTTAGGAGACAAAAGCTCAATTTTAAATCTCCATTGCACTAAAATTTATTAAAAAGGATTTTTTTTTTTTTTTTTGCTATAGTAAGTACAATTTTACCATTAATTCTTTCACCATCAAAACAATCTGGCTGAAGTCTTTTATCCATCTTTTATGTAATTTCTTTTGACATCAATTTAATTTTCTCAAATGAATATAAAAGTAGATTGCCATCTCTTTAAGCTTTTCCTGATTTTAAATATTCAAAAGGCAAATTGTAACATCATTTGTTGTATTTAACAATATACAGTAAATTTTGCATGAGTAACTTGGGCTTATACTAAACCAATAATTATTAATTATTTTGAAAATTATTCCTCCATTCATAATTCTCTGCTCTATAGTCTATGTACTGTGTGTGAGTGTATGTACACAGACCTGTCCTTCATTAGGAGATGAGCCCAGAGGAAGATGTAATCCTGGCCTAGTTTAGCAGCAATCCCAGGATTGGGGTCATGGACCAGTAGTAGAAAGTGCAGTGTGGACAAAGTTACCTCAAAGCCCTTGTGGGTTGTATAATGTAGTAACCTTCAGTATGGACTCACTGTACAGCAATTGTAATGGCCAATAGTCTTATCTGCCTGTTGCATGTGATCATATTAGTTGACAGTCACCTAATTTGAAAAGTGATCATTTTCATCTGGTCATTTTAGATGAAGTTCAGCTTCAGTTTAACAAACAGTTCATTCAACCAATTACCTCATAAAAATACATTTGCTTTATTTGGATCATCATTATACACAAGGAGCACATGAATCTCGAAAAATACTGAGCAGAAATAAAATGTAAGCCATATCTGGGATATATCCACAGCATATTAAGATACATTTATTGTCTAAAATTACATGCTCATTCCTGGTACACCCATGCTTTTGTTTCATATATGAAATACCTGTACATCAGTAAACTGAGGCAAGCACATTACAACCATACAATAAGAGAAATGAGAAATTACATCGTGACTCTTGCAGGTTCATTCAAATGTCACTAACTTAACTGAAAAAATAAGCATCTATATTTTATCTACAAAAATATCTTTATATTTACAGGAAGGGAAATATGTACATGTTAGAAGCTAAGTTGCTCCTTTGAGCTGTTTCAAACAGCTTTGTTCCCTTGGAGCCTTCAGTTTTTATCTGCAGGTATTGTTACAGCAGGTGGAAAGATGGACTAGACTTAGTCACTGCTATCTCACACTGAGGCAGTTCTGGTTCTCCACATTATCAGGTATTTGCTTTGTTTTCTTTCAGGGCAAAACAGAGTTTGATTGGATGTTAAGAAATGTCCAGCCTTAAAATAAATCTTAAATTGCTGTGTTGGTTTGTTCTGATGATGCACCAGTGGCAGATTTACCTCCTGGTGCCCTTGGTGTTCTGCCCCCCCCCCATTTGAAAATCTGCAGAAAAAAAGCTTCTGCTATGATCAATAATTGAACCACAATATTCCTCATTGCAGTCCAAGGCATTAACTATGGAACTAAAAAAAAAGAAGAAAAAAAAAAAGCGGACCTAGTTGCTATCCAATTGTCTTGGTACTTTTTGGGGATGTGACATTTACATCTAAGTCTCATGAATAATTAGTATTAAAGTGTATATTGTGTTGTGAAATGTGACTGTAATGCACAGTATGTTCTGTAAACAAAGCAAGCAGTCCTGCTGAGCAGGAATATGAACATTCGGAAAAGATTATCACGTATTTATTTATGTATGTATAACCCCCCCACGCCATGTTTTCTGGATACGCCACTGTGCACAAAAGGCTGAACTTTGCTCGCATTTAAGGAAATGTCCATTGCAGAGGAAGAAATGACCAACAGCAATGAACAAGATGTTACTTTTGTCGGCACTTGGAGAGGTTTAACTGCTCCAGTTTATGTCACACTCCAGTGAAGTGCAATCACTGTTAATGTTTAATTACTCAGTTTATTGGAAAGAAAACTATTTGAAGTGCTATTGGTCCAAGAACAGTGTGACTTAAAGGAATCAGTCAAATGTGAGACCGATTCAGTTCTACATGCTCTTAAGTTTCAACCTGTAAATAAGACATTTGTAACTGCATTTTCAATATTACAGTCTTAGCTATTCCCTCAGACATATGTACAGGAAAGGCATCATGAGTAAGCAGCTACAGGCTGTAAATTTGGGTTCCTATGGCATGAGAAATTGTATTAATCAGTGTTAAATACAAATATACATCTTTTACTGTAGAAGTCCTGAGCTTATCTGATCATTTTCTATGTTTGGCTCTCTGCTGTAAAAGTAAACAAACTCTCAATTGTAAATATTAATTGACTGGAAGGAGTTAACATGAAATTCATTTGTACACCAGAAGCTTATAGATACAATTATTTAATATAGACACCATCTATTTTATAGACTGACCCTTCAATTAAAGTTACAGGCATTTATGACACTGTATAGTCTACATTAAACCAACAGTTACTTGATAATTATATTGAAAAATATTTAAAACTTGTCTGCACTAAACTTTTTTTGATACAGTTATGTGTTTCATTTTAATAGTATACATCGTGAAGGGCAATTTGCACACAGATTTGTCTTTAACAGTAACTAGACCAGACAAAATATCATTTGTCACCATCAGTACATACGGGGGAAATATGATGACTTAAAACAAACAAGCACACATACACACATTTACCCACACATACTCAAAGCCTTAATGAAACTCATCTTATTTAACTCTAGATATTAAACCTGATATCTTAAGACAGAAATGGAATTTCATCAGTGATGTTTGTTCTGTTCTGTTCCCTGGGTTAATCTCCCTTAAACACATCTTTAGCCCTTAATAATGAGGATTCTTTCTCTGTTCAGGGGTTGTCCTTTTTTTTTAAGGGGTTCTGCTTACACTTATCTGTCTTCTTAATTGCATCCATATTTATTCCTTGGTCTGGACTTCATTTTTCTTTTGAAGTCCGTCAATGTGCCGTCCACGCACCCCTCCCATCATGTGCACAGCGTTTGGGCCTTTTAGCACACAGAGCAGGTTTTGGAGCCTGAACCTCCACCGGAATTTGGTGCAGCTATTAAACAAAGGACAAACATCAGACATCTTACATTTTGGTTTCAATACACAAAAACAAATATCCAGTTAAAAATACAGCAGTTTTAAATGTCAACGCTCCACAGATGCATGAAAATATCAAACAAAATAAAATATTATGTGGCCATGTTTGACTATTCCAAAGGATTACTGCACCTTTGCTGCCTGCGGCCGCCTCTCTGGCTGCCTTCTCTTCCTCTATAGCTTTTAGTTTAGCCTCATATTCCTCCTTTTTAGCATTCCACTCCTTCCTGTTGTTTAAGATGCCATCTAACATGGGTGTGATTTGTGGGTGGAAACGGGAGAACTCCTACCAAGAAATGCAATTTAAAAAATACAAGCAGCATTAGCAGTCGAACAACATTAAATATTACTATACACAAGTACACAGAATCAACTGAAAAAGTGGTATCAAATACTATGCTGCACAGAAATTAAATATGGAATGAGCTTTAAAAATAGGAAAGTTCTTTTATGTCACTATAACATTTTAAAGGTTCTTCATAAATGTAATTTTTGACAATGTGCAGTAAAAATATATGCTTACATCCATATAGATCTATTTAAGGAATAGATATTGTGTTTAAACTGTACAAGTTAATGAATGTCTCACATATCTACAGCATCTACACACATTAATACATTTAACATTGTATAATTTCTTTAAACTTCTGACTTTCAGTCTATTCCAAAGTGGTGGTTTCAGGGTTTTTCTCCTTTAACTATATTCTAACTGCCTTTACCCACCATAGATACCGTCCTGTATATACCATGCTAAGATGACAACATGGTGGTGTGGTTGTGGAAGAAGGTTCATGACTGTGTAGTTGTGACATCTCAAATACACATAAATTGAAATATTTGGCTCAGTTTACATATATATTTTCTAAAAGACACAAAAACCTAAAATGCATTTTTGACAATGATGATACTGAAGCATGATAGCGTCTTCAAAACAGAAATATTAAACATTACCTTGTAGACGAATGTGCACACAAAGTCAATGAAACCACACTGTAGTTTGGGGAGTTCTGCTGATTTATTCCTGTCCATCATGGGCTGGTGGGACAAAAAGGAAAACCCTCAGTAAACAATCACAAACTCATCCCATCAAAGCAGCTCTGACTGGATTTATGGGAGTTATTGCGCTTCATTTTACTTATATTTCAGTTTGTTCTATGACTTTCCGTCAACTCTGCAACTCTGAAAACCAAACTACAATCTGTTGAATTCATTTTAAACAACTGAGAAGCTCAGTTTAATCACAGTGAGGTAATTAATGTTTGAATCCTTATGTGATGAGCACTTAAATAACATTACTCCTTTCAAACTCACAATGGGTTGCTGCTCCAGTACTGTCCTTTCCAGGTCACCCTGCTCCCAAAACTCTGCTGCTACAGACAGAGCAACCTGAAAGACAAGCCCCAAACAGAAACATTTAACACAATGTCCTTGCAAAAATACTTTCTAGAAGTTCTTTATTTATAGTCCAATATATTTTGGGCCTTCTCACCTTGCTCTGTACTTCCCAAGGTTTCGTGATAGCCGACAAGTCACATGCAGTCATCATCATTGCCCTGAAATGGAAAGGATTAGAGGATCAAGAAAATGTGAAAGAACAGATGGTGCTTATGCTTTATGGTTCTTCTACTCACATGACAATCTCTTTCCTTGTTGTTTCTAGAGACATGAAGTCAACCCACTTCTTCTCATCCTCATACGTATGTGAAAGGTCCACAATCTTCTGAAACATGGTTCTCTTCCTGGAAATGTATGGAAGGAGGGTCGATTTTACTGTCTCTTTTGTATTTTTAATAGCACAGACAGACTGTAAGAGTGTAGGTAGAATAGAATAGAATGGAATACAATACAATACAATACAATACAATTGAATATAGGAATAATGAAAATCAGCTTAGCAACTCTGGTTCATTTTGCAGGAAAAACACTATATAAAAATATCACAAAAAAATGTAGACAATGTACAAAAGCTAGGAGACAAAGTATTAGATATACATATACTATATATAATATACAAAAAAAAATATACTACGGATGATAAATATGTTTGTTGAGTAGGTGGCTTTACTGACTTGAAATAAAGAGCCAGGTCAGTGGCGATGATGGCGATGTCCATGAGATGAATCACATGCTCTGACTGCCGCCTGTTAAGGTTCTGGTAGATATTCAGTGACTGCAAATGAAACAAGCAAACAAATCATGACTCAAAAAGCCCATGTAATGACTGTGTATTCTATGTAGACAACAAAATGAGATATGTTTTCTTCTCACCTCATCTCCCAAAAGGAACTTTCCAAACTCTAGATGATGTCGTTCCAAAATGGAGGAGCCGTGTAACTTGGCCAGAGGGTTTCCTGACCTGTAGTCACAAATAATATTTCTCAGACAAAAACAAAATGGGCTAAATAAGATTATCATGTAGTCTCTACTGCCTCAACCTGGAGTTAAGAAGTGTCTTGAGGTAATTATGATTGGTGCTAAAAAAAAAATAAATAAAATGAATTGAATCATAATTATGGTGCTTTGGGACTGGAAATGTGAATATGAGGCTTCCATTCAACTTTTATTTCAAGCCAGGTAGAGCTAGACAATATATTTACACCAGAATTTGTCATATGTAGACTAATCTGTTTTGTTTTTTTAAATTATTATTATTTATGATGAAGAATCCATTGTTCAACTTTCTACAAAGGGGGTGGGGCAAATTCAGTGTTTATGTGCTGTTATAAAATGTCTTGTGCTACATTTCAATCACCTTTAAGACAGGAATTGAGCAGCTAATTTTAGTCTTATTTTAGTGTTTGTTACTTTCTGAACATTGCTAAAAAAAAAACCGAAAAACAAATAGACCAAATATAAATATCATCCTAATAGCTGCTTCATAGGGACATTTAATCAAATTGAAAGACATGTCTGCTTCTCCACATTAATGCTCTAATATCTACATAAGAGATTTTTTTGTTTTGTTTTGTTTAAAATCACCTCCACGTTTAGCTGTATTACCTTAACTGAAACACTAACATACAGGAAATTTAATATATACTCACAATTATTAATCAGACCTTGGTAAATTGTGATAATAAGAAGAATGTAACAATTTAAAGAAGCAGAATGTGAAAAAGAGAGAAAAGAGATTTTGCCAATTGTGCATTGATGTCATTCAAGTTATTATTATTATTATTATTATTATTATTATTATTATTATTATTATTATTATTATTATTATTATTATTATTATTATTATTATTATTATTATTATTATTATCATCAGGTTATTAAGTTATTTTCCATTAATACAAAAACAGGAATGATGTATCCACGAAGATCATAGACATATGGTATTAATAAAACACATCCATCACTGTGGTTATACTAGTCTTAGTACGGAGTCTACTGTAATTTACAGCTTTCAGTTATCTATGTTGTTTTGAAAAATATGAACATTATCATCTGACCACTTCACTATGTTCTGCCCCCCCTCCAAAAAAAAAAAAAAAAAAAAAATTCCGAGTGGTACTTACTTGACCTGGTACAAATTGTTAGTGCCCCTGTGATCGATATCATGGAGGAAGCCTGCAGTTATCATGGCCATCACCTCCAGGTCAGTGTAGTATCGCTTCAGCACTCCCGTCTGAGTAGCAAACACAGTAAGAAGACCCAAAAGTTGAGTCATTTTCAAGCATTTTAATGAAAGGTAGGCATTAGGATAGCACACTCAAATACTTAAATGCTATAAAACACAGGGAAAAAATACCGTTAACAGCGTGAACATGGTCTGTCCCACATTAAAACCATGACGCCAGTTGTGGTATGTGATTTTTCTGTAACCCTTACTGACGGAGTACATGAAGCGAACCAGCACCTGAGAATGAAATTTACAATTTTCAAATAGAAGCAGTTACTTAAACAGTAACAACAAACTTTAATAACAACTAAATATAGAATAATCATGTTTATTCAGTGATTTAAATGATATCTGTGGTTCTTTGTTATTGAATGGGACTTTAGTACCTCTTGTGGGACCTGAAATTTCTTGACCACTCCAACTTCGTAGTACATCTGAATCCCACACCTTACCAGGTCCATCTCTGTGCAGTTAAAATCCGAAAAGCGAAATTCGTAGATCTCAAACTTCTTAATCAATGGTGGCAAGTCTTTTTTCTGAAAATGAAAAAGAATAAATAAATAATGAAATGTACAAATCACGCATGGGACTTGAACACTGAATAAAATAGCGCAGTGTTAAATGATTGTCTTTGAACTATCGCATCCCAAAATGTTTAATTTAATACCACTTAAAGGATATTTCAGACAAGTTTTTGTTTTACCAGGATTTGTAGAAGCTCGTCCTCCTCACACTGACTGGGTTCACAGCCAAATAATTCTCTCGTGTTCTAGAAAGAACAGAGAAGTTAAGTATGGAAGGTGTTGTCAGCTAGATAACAACTTTACAGCACAAACATACATAATGACAAATACTCCAGTGGGTTATAATGTACTCACCAGAATATTCTGGATCTCATCATCACGACATTTGACATGGTAGAGCACCATGTCCTGAGCAATGTCTTTTCGATTTTCCAGCTTGTTCATCTTATCATAAGTGTCTGTGTTTAAGACTGACCAGCCCAAAAACTGAGTTAAAGCCTGAGAAATAAGAGCAGCAGCAGATCACATCATCACAACATGTACAGTGTTTCTATATACCAAAAAAAAACCAGGTTCAATATTAGGGTTTATACAATGTTTACTTTTGCTACTGTACATGTGTCATCAAATCAGAGACAGATTTTTAATGAGATGCATATATAAAAAAAACAAAACATCTATTTGTGTGTTATGTAGGACATTCATTTCACCTCCATGAGCTGCTCATCCTGATCATCAAAAGGCTTTCCATCCTTTCTGTTATAGAAAGTGGCCACTCCAACTATCTCTTCTTTTTTGTTGACAATTGGCAGTGAGAGAACGTTTTTGATGGTCCATCCACTGGCATCGAGAGGCTCAGTCTGCAACATTAAAATGACAATATTACATTTGCTATTTTAACTTCTATTTATTTATTTAAAATGTTCTTATTGTTTTGATATTTATTTATTTACTTTAACTTGTGTTATATTCTCTATATGCTCTACCCTGATTTTTATTTTTATTTTTTATATTATTACTAATTTTGTCTGTAATGCACTTTGCTTGTAACCCCTGTTGTTTTTAAATGTGTCATATAAATAAATTGACTTAACAAAAAACAAAAAAACCCATCAGTATATGAGATTGTATGTATGCCTATAGGTGTCCCTTTGTCCTTCCCACTGTTTGGTCTCTCACCTGAAACTGAAATGTCTCATCGGCAGGTGCATTCATGATGTTGCAAATCTGAGCAGAAAAAAAACATATATGTTAGTTCAGGAAAAGGGGAAATTGCAAATACATTATTTTAGTCAGAGTGTAATATAATGAGAAGAAACTCACAAAACCGGTCTCGGCAACATACGTAGGAAGGCCGCTACTCAAAGCCCAGTGATCTGCAGGTGGAGAACTGTGGGACAAACACAAGATATAACAATGTACCAGGATACATTTAGAAAACTAAACTAAATAGAGTTATTGCTACTAAAATTAAGCAACAAATAAACATATATTTGAATTTTTTTTTTTTTTTACTTACGGTATAACTTTGATGTCTTCTTTCCCATGTAATATATAATCAATCACTTTGTAGAAAATTACCTCCTGTAAATAAAATAAAATAATAAAAAAAAAGAAGAGGAGAAAGCAGTTACATAAAAGATAATAACAAATCAGAATTTTAGAGGAAAAAAAAAATATTGCAAAAATAAAATAAATGATGTACCCTTCCATCAGGGGTGACAGGGCCAGAATAAGGAGCCTGCTCCCCCATTAACACTGGCCAGATATCAAAGAACTCCTAAAAGGAGAAAAAAAAAAAAAAAAACTTTAAGTAATAAACACAAGATAAGATTCACGTACTGCATGCATCCAAACAGAAGTCTTCACAGTACCTTCTCCTTTGTCATGTCTAGTAAACCGACAGAGTAGCGGTCACAGTTGAGGTAGGCTCGGACTGTGTACAAGGCTTTGTGAAACTGTCGCTCAATGTCTGTCAGCTCTTCAAACACCTTGTTGGCGGACCACAGCAGCAACTATAAGAACACACCACACACACATGAACAGGCTGTATGAAGTTTAACATGCACAGTTTGAGTGAAGGGAATCTCCTTTACCATTCCTTTACGTGTCTCGCAGCTGTGGAGGTAACTCAGGTGGTAGATCTTCAAGTTCAAAGTTGCAATTTTCAGATACTTTAAAAAAAGCTGTAGAGGTAAACAGAAGAAACACTGTGATATACTGTCAAAAGAGTGGGACATAACATTATGGGGTGACTGTGGTGTGGCTCAGTTGATAGAGTGGATTGTTTAAAGGCCAAAGGTTGGGTGGTTCAAATCCTGGCTCCACGTGTCAAAGTGTCCTGATGCAAGACACTTGTTCCCAGTAGCTCCTTGTATAGTAATAGGCGTCTACTGTGTGAATGTGAATGTGAGGACATTTTAAATCGCTTTGGGAACCATGAAGGTGCATAAAATGTGCTATATAAATAAGCTCAGTCCATTTAACATTATACTATAATGTGTGTAATTATCAGAAAATCTACAGCTATTGATTGTGTTTCATTAGTTATTTGAACATTCTCTAGGAAATTTAAAAAAAAAACCCAACAATATTCTTTAAAATAAAAGGCTTCTGACAAACAACAATTTTTTTAATCTATAAAACCACCCATATCCTGTAAAGTTCCAGTGCATAGAAGTTCTCAGTTAATTATTTTAATTATTTTGGCCATAAAAAAAATATCAACCAGACTACTACTTCTAGGTCAGTTGCCTTAAATAGGCCTTTAATGGTTACATCCATGTATTAAGCCTCTATGTGTATCCTAAGTCTATAAGAGACTTTCAGCTCTGACATATCACACCCCTCTTGAAGCTAATTTTACTCTTAAGTGGAATGACTTATTAATAACTCGACTATAGACCTGATTATATACATGACGTATGTTAAACTGGTTTTACTCCTGCAGTAAAGACCTAGAGCTGCTGGTCTGGATGAAAGCAATTCCTCATTTGTTGTAGAAACACACTATATTATCAATTGTATTTAATTTGTCATTGTGTATTATTATTATTATTATTATTATTATAGTTGTTGTTGTATTGATTATTGTTGCATTCAAATCAAATCACATTTGTGATAATCTTTTTGCAGCGGTTCATATGAATACAATAGTCATCTGAATATGCACTTTGTGTTTCAGTGGTGTGTGTGGTGTGACTCACATCCTCATCTTCAGGAGTGAAATGAGGTCCAGTGGTTTTGTTCAGAGCCATGATTACTGCCACCATGTCTTTGCCATTGAGGATGGGTGAAGCCAGAATGCAGCGGGTCTGGTAGCTAGTCAGGTCGTCGACAAATGAGCTGAAGTACTGATTCTAAAACAGAAATGAAAATGCTTTTAACATGTGGTGAGAATTAAACATGTTGATATTTGGTATTAGGATTTTATTTGTAGCAACATATCAAACATATTACTACATGTTTAAGTTATTTAAACGTAGTGTAATAGATCATCATCAGTGATTTTTCAGGAAACAGACTTTTAATGTTTTAAATGGATGCTATGAACATATTTTTCAATGTATTTAAGCTGTGTAAAGTGAACTCCTGCTGACTGCTAACTAAATGCCAGAGGGGTCTAATCCAGAGCTAGAGCAGAGGCTGATGGGATCTGGAAATAAATGGATTATGTCTGACAAGGGGATTTACAACCTCATGTAGTCATCTATAGATGTACATTATATATTAAACAGTTTAGCATAAAGTTCAACTATCACATATATACATTTAGAAGAAATATAATAATAATAACAAATATTTCAAACCTGTTGTCTATAAAACATACATATTGTACAGATGTCTTAGTGTCTGTACACTATAGTTTCATTGAACACAACCTCATCAGGTGGTTGAAAGTTGGATAAAATAACAGAGTAACTTAAGCATTTCATTAAATACTCATTGTTGACTTTAACTTGGTAAACATCTGGCAATTCTTCTGTGTCTCATCCTTCAGCCAAAAAGTAAGACATTTATAGCTTTGACCTATAATTGCTTCATACTTAGATTTATTTCTTTTTTTTAATTTTATTTAACCGGGCAAGTCATTAAGAACAGATTCTTATTTACAATGACGGCCTGTGGATTTTTAGGAGAATATTAGCAGCGAATGAGGAGGTGGTAGTCAAATTTCTAATTGAATAAAAAAACTCCATAACAAGTAAACTACATTACTTGAGTAGGAGCATGGTAGTATTATCATTGTTAGTATTATTTTACTTTATAATTATAGAATGTGTAGTATTTTACTGTAGGGGTTTATAGAAGTGCACCCGGTGTTCCATTTGATATTGCTGGTAGATTATTATTTTAATCCTGTAATCATATATTTTCATGTAAAAAAGAAGAAATACGCAAAAGTATATGTCACATAAATGTAGTCAAGTAGGAAGAATAACATTTCCACTGACCTGTAGAGTACAGTAATTAGTTACATTCCATCACTAAATGTCAGCCTTATATTATATATTATATATCACATACACATAACCTTATATCTTAAAACAAGTATCAGCCATCTTTTGTTTTGATTCTCGGGGTAATTTTTCCTTGTAAAATAAATCTATAATCTATTTAATGGTAGATCAGGCTGCAGTTGACAGTGATTATTATTATCATTTCACTTTATTTTTCAGATACATAACACCTGTCAGGGATAACCTTACTCTATATTTTAGTCGTTTCCCTCGAACATATAGCTGTTCATAAGATTATTAGGTAACACTACTTAGGATATACTATTGGATCTGATAACTGCTGGTTGTGGTACCCTCTAGTGGTTATTTTCAATCATATGACTACTTTAAGGTGCATCATGTACAGTGTATGACTTCACTTATTTATTCTCTTGATCAGTGTTTTTGACGCGTTTTCCCCCTTTTTGTCCCACTTACCTCTGCAACATTTTTCACATTAACAGTCTTCTTGGTCAGTGCTACGTGGCCAACTATTCCCATGTCCAGAGGGTAGACAATCTCAGAGTCTGGAGGCACCACACAGTCATCCAGCTCTGAGTCTACGCTGACGTTAAAGAGCCTTGTGGCCAGCTCTCCTATGCCGTTCCTTTGCCTGTACATGAACAAGCTGCAGCAGTCAGCGTGAATCAATGCAACGACTCTCTTCAGGATTTTGAAGACCACTTTTTCCATGTTGAGGTTCTCCTGCATGTCTTTGATCAGCTCATACATAATTAGGCTCTCTTCAACCTTTAAAAGAAATGGGTGAATTTATTTATTTTTTTTGCTCAGATGGTTTGAATTTACATAACTATGACCATTTGTTAGTTGCTAAACTGCACATGATTATTAGAGTGTAAAGGAAAAAAATTGATTAAACCAAAAGGTCACTACCTGGTCTCTTTACCTTAACTCAACCACACTTATATTTACCTGACTGATGTCTTGAAACTGGCTGAAGTCAATTTGTGTTTCAGGTAGTCCTGTTGCCTTGGATACAGAGGCTGGGCTCATCTTCTTTGCAAAGTACTGCTTGGCAAATGCAGGGTTCCCATTGAGGAACTTCTCTACGTCTTCCTTTTGCACACCCATGTTTCCTTTTCGCTCCTCTTTCTACCAGATCTTCCTGTCTTCTCCCTCTTCAGGTCAGTGATGGAGTTCCTGTTTGATCCAACACTGATCTAAAGGAGCTACCTCCAACTTCTCCAAATGTCCCGAGGAGAAATAAAAGACAAAAAAAAGCAGAACAGCACCGGTAATATCCAGGTTAACTCCCTTAAAACTAACCCTTACTCACTTGTTATGCAGAGAGGGGGTAGACAAAGGTGGACACATTCAAATGCAGGTAAAAACATTAATCCCCCCTGTTAGTGAGTGGACTAGTGAGCCCTGAGGAGACAGCAGAGGGCTGAATCCAACCAATCCTTCTGTCATCAGCAGATAGTGCTGAAGGTTAGCAGGGATCTGCCTATGCTAAACTTGTCAGCTGATCATTTAGTACAGGATATATGGACTAAATGATCCAGCCCCTGCACCACAGATAGACCAAATAAACCACAATAGATCACATCTGAAGTAATATTATCTGGTGCAGCATGAGACCATGCATCAAACATAACTGTTGTTTTCTTTTAGCATCTTTAAACTAAATAAACTAACCTATATAATGAAAGCAAAGCTAAAGTAAAGGGAAAAAAACAACCACTGACACAGTTTACATTGACCACTCACTCATAGGGCCACAAATAATTAACAATTTTCTTTTACCTCCAAATCAGTTTACAGAGTCAAAAACAGCAGACAATACAGGCAACCAGAGAACAAGTTGAGAGATGTAGATGTGATAATATGTGGCTTAATGTAGGGATCTATGTGTTTTTGACAGAGAAAGGATGAAGTTGTAGTAGCATCTGTATTTCAGATACGTTTTTGAGATGTGGCTGCAGATTCATGGGCAGATTTCCAATGCATAGCATTTAATTTTCAATGCCAGTGTTTCATTGACATTATTCTGTCTGTGTATCTCTCTCCCACATGAGCTCTACCTGCACAAGCTCTTTAAGTCCTTATTAAACAAGGCCTCCTCTGGCATAAGCCCTATTTAGTTAGGACACTAGCTGATTATCTCAGCACCCCAACTCTTCTTCTTTCTCTACATGCAATCTTTAATGCAGTTGTGTTGCTGCACTTTTTTGTGCTTCTGCAAAAATAATAATAAAAAGAAACAAACAAACTGGAAACCTCTGATTCAGGAGATGGATTGTAGAGTGATAAACAAGTCATTCTTTGATTACATAAAAGCATGAGACTTTCATCAATAAACTATACACAGCGATTTCAACACTAAAATGTAATAATGATTCCATTCAGAGTAGGACTTGTCTATAATAAGATTCCACAAACACCTTAAAAAAGGTCAAACAGATAATCTGTTTCCACTACAATAGATTACAGCAGATCTGTCTGTGTGTATAGTATGTTCACTATGTATTAGAGTGGGGAAGGGGGTGGCATGCTCATCTCTGTGAGAGTGTGTTGGACTGGTTTGATGTTTCTCCCAAGGCTCTAAGTATGACCTTGACCTGGTCACCTCTCACAAGTGTTCTTTGTATGTTTTTTTAAAAAATATATATACACTCACTGCTTAACCATTTGAATCATGTTCTGTGTTAATTTTACTGCAACTGGTATAGAAATTCTCATTGGCTGGACAGGCAGACTGACATACCTTACTTTTAAGATTCAAACTCCAATAGACTGTATTTAATGTAACTGAATTAATTACACACTCAAAATACAAGTAGCCAAAATTTGGTTACAATGAATATTGACAGGAGAAGCTCATCCTGGACAAATCAGCAGTTGATTAGAAAGTGGACATAGGAGCACTTTAGACAAACCACAGTTAAAAAAAAAAATCCTATTGTATTGACAGAACAAAAAAATCTGTCAGCTGTGTTTGCCACAACAATCCTGTAAAAAACACATCAAACCATAAACATATTTACAGAGTAACATGCAGATTTAACATTTTACATGCACATGGAGATTTAATATTGACTGTACACGGTAAATGGACTGCCCTTTACATAGACCTGCAGGTGCCCACAGTGTTTTCTAAATACACCAGGACTAAACTGGTGTATTTATTTAGAGTTCTTTTTAGGGTGTCTTTTTTGTAGTTTTGTAAGGACACTTTGACATATGAACAGTGGGAGCTAGGATTCAAACTGCCAACCTTTTGGTCATTAGACAACCTGCTCTGCCAACTGATAACAACCACCCATTTTTGTACATAGTTAAAATTTGAATTTGTTGAATGTTTGCTTCTTTATTACTCTTTAATTAAAAAAAAAATAGGCTGTTATTTCAACATTGTGGTCTTGCAATTCAAACAGCACCACGTTGTTTGTCAATTTACAGTTTCATTTGCTCAAAATAAATTGTATAAATACATAATTTCTACATACAAATGTGATTTTGTTCACATTCTCTTCCTGTAAAAACTATGTGCTACATTTTATTTAAACATTCACACAAAAATCTTCTCACATAAACATCTTCACATTGCATTTTCACTTACAGCTATGTTGCTATTTCCAACTTTTTGGTGTTAATTCTACAGCCTTTTTTTTTTATTTATTTATTTATCATTTTTTTACAGTGCATACAGAACCCAGGATATTTTTGCTATATGAGATGACAGTGCTCACCATTAAAATTATTTTAATAATCTTATTCTAGGTCAAATGTTAAACCAAGCGATATGTTGCTATATACCTGCATGTTGAACTATAAATAATAATAATAATAATAATAATAATAATAATAATAATAATAATAATAATAATAATAATAATAATAATAATAATAATAATAATAATAATAATAATAATAATAATAATAATAATAATAATAAAATACATGAATTACTGAAAATGACATGTCCTCTTTCTTTAGTGAAATAGTACCTTACAGAACCCCACGTTAGCGCTTATTAAAACAAACAGTCAAAATGATTATTAGCATATGGCTAGCTTGGTACACAAGGCAAGCTAATGTTATCACGCACTACACATATTTTTTTTAACTGAATATAAATATATAAAACTATTAAATGTGAATACTCCATAATTCCTTGTTAAATAGCACCATTAAAAATATATCTTGATTTTAATTTTTTAATTTTATTTTTTTAGATAGTTGTAGTTGTAATGTTGACATTAACCACAAGATGGCGGCACGACATTTTTCTCCTCTTGTGTACAATCTGTAAATCACACGTTTGGGAAAAAAAAGGTAGGAAGTAACAAAGTATAAGTACTTCATTACTATACTTAAGTAGGGTTTTTTTTTTTAGGTATCTGTACTTTACTTGAGTATTTATTTTTCTGGCAACTCTTTACTTTTACTCTCTTTTTTCATAGATATCTGTATTTTATACTCCTTACATTCTCAGAGTAGACTTGTTATTTTTTCAAATTAAACATGAGTGACTTCAGAGGGAAATCAGTGGAGAGAAATTGTGACTTTTAAAATGATAATTATGACTTTTGAGACTGTAACTTTTTTTAACATAATTTTGGATTTATCTCATTTTATGACTTTATCTCATAATTTAGACTTTTTTTAATCTCACAACCTTGACATTTAATCTCATACTGTAATTATGCATTTGGTTTATCTCATAATGATGACTTCTTAAATCAAGTGTACCCCCCCCCCCAGAATGTCTACAGTTGTACATTGCATTCATCTCTACTTTTGTCATTGAAGTTACAATTTACTGGAAAAAATAATGAACTTAGACCTAAGGTCATACATATTTTGCGAGATCTTCTTTCAACAATGCTGTCATCTAATCTAACCATCTAACCTGAGGAGAATGTCCTTAGCACCCCAGGAAAGAGGTACTGATGAATCTCAAAATGGAATTATTTGCTGAATTTTAAACCAATTGACAAACTTTTTGATTTTGTAGAAATGTCACACGTGTAACTACTATACATGGTACTCGGATATTTTTTTACAATGCTGGTTTTGCCACTCAACACTTAAGATACACTCTCTCCCTCTGACTCCACCATAGTTATTTAAACAGCAGAAGAGCTTCACCAAAATGCTGCACTTTGTTCAGCCTATGCATGCTGTAATGACTGCTGTAAGGACACAAGAGCTTGTGGAATTACTTTTCACAGGCAAGATGTATGTAAGGAATAATATATTGTTAGCAGGTTGTCATAGTAAGAGTTAAAATAAACGCAGACAAAATGGATAGAACCTCATCAGCTTTGTGCCTGCCTATGATCTAACCAGCTCTCCATCATCCTGTGTATTACAGCTGTTTACCGCTAACCAAACTGTCTGAGAGAGGGAGTCAAACCATCTGTCTTTAACTTCCCATCTCATTTACAAAAGGTATATGTATGACCTGGATAAATAATTAATAGATTGATTCAAGTCTACATAAGCATAGCTACTTAATGCCATACTTTGTAAACCTTTCTTTTCTGTCTGCATATTTACTACAGTACACTTTCTGAGGCGAAAATCTTCCTTAAAATTGTGTTTATCTTTCTTACATTTTAGCAAGTATCATCAAGGAAAACACACATAAAGCTGCAAATGCAAATTCCAATAAAAACCTGAGCACATCTGAACATTTACTTTGATTTTATTCCATTTATATCTGTCTGTCTATCTATCTAGAATTTCTGGAGTTTGTTTCAAATTTGTTACAATATTCCTTGAGAATTGAGTCATTTATGACACGTTAATTGTATCAGCACATCATTCCTCTATAATGAACCGTAGGAGTGAGTGGCCATGATCCAAGATGGCCGCCCTGCAGGCCCACCGCTCCAGTGGGCGACTACAGTCAATGAGCCGTCTATGTATATATGTCTATGGGTACAGCAGCCGTACGCTAGATGTTGTTCGCTATAGGTTAGGGCATGTGCAGATCACTGTCATACCTCTATCGTCTGGTTTTGGAGGACATACTGTATCAATATCATGTGCCAAAAATAAAATAGCTGCACATAATTTTAAAATAATTTTTGCACATATTTACATTCATAAAATGGCCAAAAATGAACATTATAAGTGGATTTCTTGATTACTCAAAATGAATTATTTAAACAGCATTTGTATAGAAATGATTCTGTGCCCAGCCTTTTGATCTATATAGGCAGTTGATTACTGTATCCTTGACCACTGTAAGCGGTTTCCACTGGATTTCTGCAAATTGAATGCAGACGGTTATTTCAGATGCTGTAACCTGTTCATGCAGTTCTCAAAACTATCTGCAGTTATGGCCAGAAAAGTGATGTTCACCTGCAGTCACTAAAATCTCAACTTCACGTAAATGCATGTGGACCTACACTGTCCTGAAATATTACCTGTTAAATGTAATGGAGAACACTGAACGTCACAAACAGACATTAATGCAGCTGTGAAAGAAACCTGAGCAAGAGTCACAGAGGAAGCATCTCTGTTCGGATTAAGAAATGTGCACATCATATACATAAAAAAAAAAAAATACACACACACAAACATCATTTGCACGACTAAATCTGGGAACACACACAGCTGAGGGATGGAGTGCAGGATATTCAATGACATGAACATAGATATAATAGTGAAACACTCCAAGAGATAAACAAACATCCAAGATGACCAACAGGCAGGAGGCTTTAGGACAACTAATGATCTAGCTCAGGGCATTCTGGGTAAAACAAAGCACTGCAGGAGATGGAACAAGCAAGAGGAAAAGTCTTGGGAAGCATGTGCACAGAGAAACAACAAAGGGTCAAAGTGATGAATTGGATTTAAAATAAAAAAGAAAAGAAAATCAGCGTGATGATCAAACTGAACATTCTAACATTTTCAAACAAATAACAGAGAAAATAATCAAATAAGCATATAGGCTTTAAGTTCTCATTGAGCTGGTTTAGATTATTAGTTGTTTTTCTGCACAGGATTGCAGGTTTTTAAAGTTTCACAGAAAGTGATTGTGCAGTAATATGGCCAACTGCCATGCATTTAAAGATAAAAAAAACAAACACTTTTTAGTTTGAAGGAGACTTTTCTCAAGAGTCTTTGAATTCTTTCTTTCTTTTTTGATGAATTAGAGGCTTCTGATCAACATTTAAGTACATGAGGTATGTTTTCTCCAGCCAGATAGACATAAAGACGTAGTTCATTTTAATTGTTGTCTGGACTGAAAGTGCTACTAAAGCCATGTGTTTGCTTGCACCTGCTCACATCAGGTGAGCTTGTTTTATTGTACTTCCAATCACTTACATAATGGTCTAATTGTTTTTATAGTAAATCTTGGACAAGTTTAAGAGTAGAAGCCAGATTACAGTACGGATTTCAACCCAACAGGATTACCTCTAGATTTAAGCACCTTATTTAGTCCTAAGCAATGAAAATCAGCAATAAGCTTGTCTGTAGAGTGCATATATAAAGGTTTCCTGAGGCACAAGGCACAAGCAACGTTTACAACTTCAAGCCCTGTTGCTCCTTTCACTCAAAACAGGTAAGAAGCTGCAATTTTTCTCTATGTTTGATATGACGTTCTTTAATTCACGGGTGTCTTTAGATATAATCACTAGTAAACAGAAAAATATTTAAATATATGATCTGAAACTGTACTACTATTGCTTGTTGGTATCACGTATGTATAAATATCTCTGTAGAAGTCCTTATAAAACATGTAATTAATGCAGTATATGTGCTGATCTGGACTGTTGAATCATAATAATGTAATACACGTTGATCACAGAATGGGATCCTCAAAGTTGGCTCTGGTGCTGGTGTTGTTGGCCTGTGTGGAGCATAGTCTGTCTGCTTCCTGTGTTGTCGACAGTTTCAATGTTAAAGAGGACTTCGACCCAAAGAGGGTGAGGTGATTTAAGGCTCAAAAATATTATACTTTAAACATTTTATTCAACCTTAAATCAGTGTTCTGATTCTCAGTTTTCTTGCCTGTTCATTGCAGTATGCAGGAAAATGGTACGCACTGCAGAAGAAGGATCCCGAAGGCCTGTTTCTGCAGGACAACATCTCAGCTGAGTATACAATCGATGACGACGGCAGCATGACCGCCTCCTCCAAGGGACGGGTCACTCTCTTTGGGTAAGTCTGGAGACAATCTGGGGTTTTGTTTTCCATACGCAGGGACAATCAACTTGAAAACATCCTTTAAGTGACTTTAGTAAATGCATAGAGAGTTTACTTCTGGCCTTTGTAAGTCCTTATTTGTATGGACAGAAACTTAACTTTGAGATAAAGCCTTTTTTGGATTGTCTAAACTGTCTGGGATGGTATTTATGAATGTGTTTAGTTTCTACTTCAAGATTTAATATAGCAGATTTAATTCTCAGGACCCTTATTCTGAAGAGCACGAGCTATATAGTGAGATGGGTTTCCCTGGGATTAATGAGAATTAGGGGGAAAAAAATCCAGCTCACAGAAAAGAGTTTCCACACAGGAATGTGGACTTCTGACAACAAACAAATAATTGTCCTTTCTGACACTTGAAAACACTATATATATATAGACATACATAAAATCTTTCACTGTACACTTTGACATTTTGATTTGAAATGTAAAGTGCTTTACAAATAAAAAAATATTTTTCTTCTTCTTATTATTATTATTAGCTTTATTACATGCTGAACTTTTCTTTCTTTCTTTCTATTTATGCATTTATGCACTTTTTCCAAACCAACTTAAAGGAGAAAGTGAGAAATCAAGCTCTCTGAAGAATAAAATACTGTACAAGAATCAATTAAACACAAACACACACACATAAAAACTGCAGTACAATTCAAATCAAGGCATACAGAGTACAGTGATAAAACCCCCCAACAAAAATACATCTAAAACAATACAAAAATAGCTGTGCGTCTAAAACACAAGAGTACCAAGTAAAAAGATCCAAAATTGAACAGAATTAAATAAACTGAAAGTGTTTTTTCTTGTCCTATTGCAGTTTCTGGGTGGTGTGCGCTGACATGGCGGCTCAGTACTCTGTTCCTGACGCTGCTGTCCCTGGAAAAATGTTCATGAACTACCAGGGCCTGGCCAGTTACCTGTCGAGTGGAGGTCAGCACACACACACCTTATCCACAGACCAACTTCTCACAGTTCTTTACACTGTGTAACATTTGCTTTTTCATAACCAGGTGACAACTACTGGGTAATTGACACTGACTATGACAACTACGCCATCACTTATGCCTGCCGCACCCTGAAAGAGGATGGCACATGTGATGACGGCTATGCCCTGGTGTTCTCCAGGAATCCTCGTGGCCTCCCTCCTGCAATCCAGTTCATCGTGCGTCAGAAGCAGGAAGAAGTCTGCATGGCCGGACAGTTCAAACCAGTCCTTCAGTCTGGAGCCTGTTAGAGAGGAGGAGTGAGAATGAAAGGGTGAATGTGGCTGAAAAAAGTGTGAATGTTTTATATATGAGTGTGATTCTGTCTAGTGGTTAAAAGACCAAGATACAGAACAATGAGAGGAGGAAAGGAATGCATGATTTTCATTTTCTATCAATCATATATAAATCAGAAAAAGAAAAGAATTCAACTATTGTGACGTTGTAAATGCAAAAAATTAAAAAAAAAATATTTTTCTAAACAAATATCCCTGGAAATGTATATTTATTGTGCTGTGCAAAGTGTACATGGGTAATTTGCTTTTTCATAATATGCAGAAAATGTTTGCATAGACTCAGCTGTTCTGAGTAAAAACACACCACAAAATATTTGTCAGCAGTTAAAGCTTTACAAACGTGTTGCACTTTGGTCATGTAAGCGCCTGTGATCCCTCCTGAGCCTGGTAGAAATGCAGCCAAACTCCACACAATACACACTGAGCAGTAATGGGCTTACAGGTGGTCTGATGTTTACAGACTTTAGGCCTATTATAATAACTTAGCGACTTAGCATACTGCAGCGATCAACAACGACACCTGGACTCCTCTGTTCATGGCAAAGGTCGTACACAGTCAAGACAACTGGCTCGACAACCTTCTATTGGAGTATGGATAATAAGGATACAAATGATATATAATGATGATACATTTATAAATATTTTAATTTAAAGATAAGAAACTAAAATCTTATTTAAATGTTTTTCATCAGACATGTAATCTCATTTTACCAAAACATCTACCTTTATGTTAATAAGATATTTAAGGAGTAACAAGCAAAAATAAAACAACGGTTTATTTAACCCACTATTGGAAAAAAATTGTAACAGTGACACTTTCATTCCTAACTTCTCCATATGAAAGTATTGAGTCTATCTTAAATATTTGAAATGATCTGTCATGTCTCTGTGAAGCAGTGCGAGTCTGCCATGGTTTGGATCTGGATGTTCGTAACTTATTTGTAAACTAGTGTTTTGTGTTCACTAACAATTTATTTTAACAGTCATTAACAATCCCTTAGAGGGTTTGAGAAAATTTTAAGAAATCCTCGGTCCCGTTTTTGAGATATGACCATTTCAATATTCGACCATGTATGACGTCACTCTGACGTTTTGTGACGTCGCACAACAACCAAATTTCACATGTTAGATCTAATGTTAAATATGAAGCACAAGATATTGTTAGATAGACACAAAATATGTCAATAACCTGCTTTAAGGTAAAGGTCATACATTTTGCAAATATACCATTCGCTTAACATCATATGACATCATAATGTGATGTCATCGAGCCTATCAGTGTTATCTCATCTGATGAAGTGAATGCAAAAAAACCTGTGATACTATCTTGTCTGGATTCTGACATATCCACTTACATGCATATGTTTTAGCTGTTGACCTTCACTGTGACCTTGACCTATGACCTTTATAGCTAAAATTTTAATGGTTTCTTCCTTGATGCATTATTAATAATCTCTTATTAATAATTTAATCAAAATCTGTCCATAACAGAACTTTTTTAGTTATCTTGCTGATAAACAAACAAACAGACAGACAAATAAATGTGAGGTAAAACATAACCTCCTTCATGGACATAATAAACATCATTCAAAACAAGACAAACACAGAGCTAAACATAACTTGGGGTGGATCAATAGTATGGATAAATGTCCAGGTTATAGAGTACCAAACCCTTATATAGGATTAATTCACACTTTGATACATGAATTATGAGAACCTTAGTCAAGATTTTTTTTCCTAAGTGTTTTTATTTTTCATTAGGCATGAAAAAACAATGTGATTTAAATATTCTTAATGTCCACTCAGCCGGACAACATATGTTTAAACTTTGAACCAAAGAAACATGTATTTAAAACACAATATCAGAACACTATGAAATTTTTTAATGCAGTTCTTTGTTTAAGAAGAAACTGTTAATTACAGTCTAATAACAACAAGTAATTGAATTAAATGTAAACATGTTAGTGCAGATCAGGTATTAAGAACAAACCAGAACTGACTGATATGGAACTAAAACAACAAAACCATGAATATACAAGAGAACAACTGTAGAACAACTGTCCACTGGAGTGACCAGGATGTACCAAAGGGTTAAGAAAGTTACACAGTTACACAGGTGGAACAGATGACAGTGATGAGGAGTCTTGACATGATCATTTTTATTACTTGTAACAAACATAACCTGCTAATTTTAAGCTTAATTTTATTAACTTTGAAATCCAGTTAAGCAACAATATATGCAAACACCATCAGCTGAAGCTTGATTGTGTTTCATATTATTTGTTTTTTGTTTTTTTTGGAGAATAATGACTGTCACTGTGATCATTTGATCATTTGTGATCATTTCATACTTAGTTGATCACTGCTTTATAAATGTTCACAGTATTTCAGTTTTCTGCTAAATTAATTAGATTCCTGAAATGGACTTTGGAAACACCAGCCAAACAGCTGTGAATTCACATTTTTTATCTAAAGAAAATCAAAGTGAACGACAGGAACTCATGATGAATTGTGCAAAAAGTCATGTATTAAACCCCTGTGAGTCTTGCAGTATTTGTGCTGTACTATATGTAAGGAAGGTGACCCTTTAGACCCAGGACAGCACAAGTTTAGACTTTTTTTTATGCTTTTTTGTCATATGTTGCATATTTTGCAAATATATGATGCAACAGCCATTTGTGGATATTTATGAGTGTTTTGGACAATATTTGGATAATTATGGGGGATAAAAGTTAAGTTATGCCACTTCCTGTTTGATTTTCGTTTGAACATGTTTGAACAAATGAGTCATTTTTAGCTGCTGTGGTTAATTAATCTGAAAGTGGCTTATATCAGTTGATAGTGAGACTCTGTTTTCAAAATATACTGAGTTTATGACATGTTGAACCCACAGGTTCTGGTGGTTCTGTTTACAATTCCAAACAACTATTTGGAAGGGTTAAAAAATGTATAAAATGTCCTTTACACTGGACAACATTTTAGTTTTTTTTTTTTTTCTTCAATAAAGTTGTCAAACTCGTTTCCCTGAAAAAGGACTCATGGTCTCAGGAGGCAGTGGTTGAGGTAGTTCCATCACCTGGACTTTAATCTGGTTGATGTTACGTAATGAACTGGACATTAATGATCTAAAGTCTTCTAAAGACAAACATGTGCAAACATCACAGGCATTTGAGCTCAGTCTTACATGACATAATATAACAGTCTTATATAACATTGTACAAACCTTTCCACTCATATTTAGAGTGAACATACTGTATATTTATTCAGATTTTAACACATCCTTCAAGCATCACCAGTCCATTTTATTTATATTTTTGTATGCTGCTATATTGTGTCCTTTTTTTTTTTTTGAATCACTGAACTTATGAACGAATTAAAACTAAATGAGTCTTCATGTACAGTTCAGAGTGAGGTGTGCGATGTTTGCATGTTTAATTCCTGTGGGTGATGTTGGCAGAACAGAGTGTGAGGGAACCCGGGCCAAAGCTTGGCCGGTAAACTGGCTTACCTCTGATGGGATCAACTGCTTCACCTTACGGGAAATGAGACCTTCTGTGACGTGACAGTGAAGCTAATTTACAATTTTATGTCATACATAAACCTGTGATAAATACTTTTCCTTTGTCATTCAGAGTGGTCATGTCTCTTCATTGTTTGATTTTCTTCAGATTTTCCATTAAGATTTATTAGCAAATGTTATTTAGTCCATCATTGACTTAATGCAAACAATGGCAAAAGAGAAATAAAGAAAGAAATAGAAATAGTTTTATTATGAGATTAAATATCTTCCCGAATCCCAGACTGTTAAAGTCCAGACTGTTTGGATGCAAACATGGTACAAGGCTGAGGTAAGACTGTAAGTGGATTTAACTGATGGAATCTGGTGAAGATCCAAAGAGTGAAGACACTGTACTAACTGCAGCAGAAACACAGTTACTCCAGTAAAAACACACTCTGGAAAAAGGGTTGAAGGAAAAGGACTGTTTCTGATTATTTGCTAAAGAAAAAAAATAACATGTAAGACCTGACGCTGTAATGTACACAGACCTTTTACACTTTGTTGCATCTTATGTATTTGAGGTTTTATCTTAAAATCTGTCATGTTTTACTCCCTTCATGTTTACTTTATTTTAAAGAAGCAAAATATGCATCACCTCATTTATCTTTTTTGGCAACTTGTGTCAAAAATAATTATCAATAAAAGTACAGATAACTAAAAACTGTATTTTGCTGTATTTAACTTCTATGTCACTCTGTTGGGGTTAACTGATTAAAATCTATCACTGATCAAATCTGGATAAACTTATGTTACACGTGTCATTCTGCAGGTTCCATGGCTGAAAATGATTTATAAATATCATGCCAAGATCAAATTTTTAAAAAAGTTTAAACCCGTGATTATACAAAGTTTATTACATGGAAAATGCAAAGTTTGCTAATTTAATTTATTTTATGTGTTTTAGGTGAAATGTATGTTTTTAGGTAATTTTATGTGTTTTTTATGAGCTGTGGGATACAGTAGTTTCCCTATGGGGATGAATAAAGTTTATTGTATTGTATTGTATTGTATTGTATTGTATTGTATTGTATTGTATTGTATTGTATTGTATTGTATTGTATTGTATTGTATTGTATTGTATTCTGTTCTTGATGTAACAGGAGAGCAGAGGTTTGAATATTAAATATTTAAATGTTTTCTTATTCTTATTCTTATTCTTATTCTTATTCTTATTCTTATTCTTATTCTTATTCTTATTCTTATTCTTATTCTTATTCTTATTCTTATTCTTATTCTTATTCTTATTCTTATTCTTATTCTTATTCTTATTCTTATTCTTATTCTTATTTATTTATAGACATGAATACACTGATAGTTAGATTATGTGTTAACTATTGATATTTGTGTAACAGCAGTTTATGACAGAACCAGCAGAGGGCTCAGTGTAACGTCCACACAGATAAGAAGCATCCACACAGTCTATGTAATCTGACTGCTGTGTTTTAGTGAATGATCAAATACAATACACTGTACGTAGTGTATTTTATTAACACACTATTACTTGCCAAATGCAAGTAATAGTGTGTTACTTGTCACTCAATAAATCAGTGATTTATTTATTGGAATAAAAAAGTATCATTATGTGAATATGATGTATATGAATTAACAATGTTTAAGGGTAGTTATAATTACCCTGACCCCTGGAGGGGAGGACAGGGGTATCATTAGTTTGTTTGGTTTGTTGGCTTGTTGGTTAGCAATTATGTGCAAAAACTACTGGACTAATTTTTTGTGAAATTTGCAGGAAGTGGTTCAGAATACATCCCATTACGCTTTAATGAATATAGGTCAAAGGTCAAGGTCACCAAAATGTGTTTTTGCAATGATAAGGGAATGGGATAGGGCAATTCAGGATTTTCCTTTCCATTCCTGTATACTCAGGATATACCATATACTCAGTATATATCATATTTTTGCTCTCATTGACATCAGAATCTTGAAGGACAAATATGAACACTCTAAGTCAAAGGTCAAGGTCACAATAAAAGTCAAAATTGAATTTTGGATATAACTTTTGAACTATTCATCTGAGATACTTCCAATGAATAATGAGCCAATGAGTCTTTCTGGAGGCTTTGTACTTTGCTCTAATTCTATCAACTATTGTACATGTGTTGTCAAGGAGTTTCTGGAGCTGATCAATAGTGTCTGCATTCATGGGGTCATTGTTAGTAGGGTGTTATCTTCTGTCAAATAAGGTGAGGATAAAATAAATTCTAATTTGTCTTTTAGTTAACTAGAAAAGCACTCAGAGAGTACAGACCTCCACCAAGGTAGACCCCCCCCCCCCCCCCCCCCCCCCAGATCACCACCAAAATCTAATCGTTTTCAGATCTCCCCATTAACAACCTACCCTGAAAATTTAATCTAAATCTGTCCATTAGTTTTTGATTTATCTTGTACACAAACAAACTAACTAACCAACCAATGAACGCCAGCAAAAACATAATCTCCTTGGCAGAGGTAATAACGGTCAACATAAATGCAAGTATTTAAGTTGATCCAACATAATGTTTTAAGTATGGTGAATTAGCTTTTAGGCCACAATTAAATACATTTTAAGTAACATGAACTCCATAATAAATGTAAATCTTCTTCTGAACCCACTTTCTCCTCACTAGTCACTGAGGGCCACAGTACATGGAGAAAACCCACATGGACACGGGGAGAACATGTAAACTCCACATAGAAAGGTCTGGTGTTGAAATAGAACCAAGGACCTTCTGTCTGTGAGGCACGAGTTCTAACCACTGCACCACCATGACGCCCTTCATAATGAACTTAAATTGTTATATAATATTATAATCAATAATAAACATTATGTTGGATCAACCTAAATATTTGTATTCATGTTGACAATTAAGTTAATGCAACTTAGAAATGCTTTTTGTTGTGGCTAAAAAGCCACTCGACCATACTAAAAAAAAAACCATTTTGAATTGATGTAATTCTGCAGCTGTTGGCTTAACTTAACATTTCTAGTGGAAAATGTTAACATTTGTTTTTTTGTTGATCCAAAGTTTTATTTATTAGAGTGTATAGATGACTTTTTAGAGTGCACTGGATTCTAAACATATTGCTTTTTGATCTTACTGGTCTATGTTTACTGGCTGATGTTTCTATCATGTAAGTGAACCTTCTACTGATTCAGTTGTGTTTCATTTCTGTTGATTACCTGTGCCTCTCCCACCTACTCAACCTGTATTATGATACTGTTGATCACCTGAGACATAACAAACACAACAATGGTACAATAAAATATTCTTGCATGTGAGCAGGTCAAACATTGTCTAATTAAATTGTCTAAATAAAGCCACAAAACCTGCAAGCATGTCTGAAGATCTTGGAAAAATCAATATTATTTTAGTAAATTAGTTGATAGAGTTTTTAACCCTTTGTTGGTCAGCTCAACCGTTTGGTAGAGGTAACTTTGAACTCTGATATCTAATCTAAAATTAAGTCCTTTGACACCAAACTTCTTGGACAGTCAATGATATATTCAGCTCATGCTAGTATATGTAAGATGGTAACCATGACAACACCTATGCTATGATCTTTTCTTTTGGACACAAAATTGCAGGCAAGTTTTTTCATTCTATTCTATTCTATTTTATATAAATAATCCTCATCATGTTTCAGAAATACTTTGATATTCATGTAATAATTTTTGAAAACATGCTGAACCAAACAATAGAAATGATAGTAAAGGGTCATGAAATGCTAATGCTAATCGCTAATGCTAACACAAAGAGTTAATTCAACTCATTTGAACCAAGTCACAAATTATGTTGGTAAGATTGGTCAAGGAATATTGTTTGGATTTTAATACTTTAGTTAAATTTAGGGTCAGTAAAAAAAAAAAATACATCTATGTTTTATGTTATAATAGTCCCTGTGAGGTGGAAAAAGCAAAAAAAAAATTTTTTAATTAAAATATTAGGATTTTTGTAGTGTGACCAACAAAGGGTTAACTCTTCTCCATATAGTTTATATTACCAGTGAAGAATGATGTTGAATGCATCAGTAATTGTACAGTCAGATGTACAGTATATAAGTCTTGGTGTAACTATGTTAATACAGGGTCCAGGTCTGAGGCCTGGTTCTACCACTTTGCTCCTTTTACTTTACCTAAAAGCCTTAAAGTGCTCTGTGTCACTAAAACCTCACATTTGACATTAACTAGTAAGGCTTTAGCTTACAAGATGTCAGATTTCCCACAAGCTGCAGAAAGCTGATGCCACTCACTGTGCAGGTCTTCATGTTTGCAGCGACAGGTGAAGGGATGAAGGGTGTGGGGTACGAACGGATAATTGGAGCTATTGTGGACTCAGGGTGCAGGGGAGATTTGATCTGCTTTTAATCCATGTGGACCCAGTGCTTCTTCTATGGCAGTTTCCAAATGATTTTTTTCTACTGTTAACTGATTTACCACCATTAATTACAATATTATCCTCTGTATTTTGTGTGTTTTTAGAGTAAAACATATTTTTCTACATGTAATTTTCTGAAGAAAAACTCATATTTCATTACTTGTACATAAAACAACCATCTCCATTTACTGTCAGTGGTCCAACACCATAGGTTTTACACAGTAAATTTTGTAGTGTTAATTTGGAGAAAATGGGACCAAATACACTCTAGAAGAAGTTAAATAAACTCTCTAAGTGTTGATTTAACACTGCAATATTTACTGTGTACTGGTGAATCAATGTTGTCGAAGATGATTGTGTTTCCATGGTAACTATGGAGCTTCTGAACGGTCAAATGGGTCATATCTGATAACTGTGAAAAGACGACAAACTGCATTTTACACAAGATGATAAGGAAAGTTTTCAGTGTTTGTGGGTTAAAATATCATACTGTGCTTTTATTTGATGCTTAAAATTTTGATGCTTCTTATGTTTTTTTTTATCTGGTTTATAACAGGTTTGTATTGGTATTTTTACAGGCTTTTTTTTAAGATATCTAGTTGTATTTAATGATTTCATTGACTCATTTTAGTCTGTTTTTAATCTTTTTAATCCTTGATCAATGAGCTGCTTGTCTTTTTCCATACTTCCACACATGAGTCCCATGTTTTTATTGTTATATTGTCTAATGTTTGTGATGCCCGTTTCCAAACTGCAACACAAATCAACCTATTAGATTTAGTAAGAAAAATACAATTAAAAAAACAACATGTAATACCCAGACAGAAAATGAAATTAATTTGAGTAGTGTTTTTTTTTTCTTTTTTCTTTGCAATTTTTAATATTTATCAGAATAATTAAAGTGGTTTGTCCTGTCTATATTCACTCCTGGAATGGTATTTGTTATTATCTATTATGAACATAGCATCAACACAAGGTCAATATGTGGAGGAGTTTACTGTTGAAACATCACCAGACATTTAATCTGATAATCTGTTTTCATCCGACTCATGGTATTCAGTCTGAGGTGGATGGAAAAAGTCTTCAAAATAATATGAGGTCCAACCTGAAATTATTGCAACACAACTGGTTGATGCACAATTATGTAAGTCCAGAAAAGATATAATATGATAGAGCCATAAATGATATTTGTAGCAAATATGAGAAGGAAAAGGAGTTTTCATTATACTGTATACCACAATGTACTGGAATAATAACATAATGCCAAGAAGCAAAAACATACATTGGAAAGTTTTTATAGATTCAACTGTTTATATTACAATTATACGAAGATAATTTGAAAAGGAAAAAGTTTTTGTTTTTGTTGGCAATTTTTTTTTAAATTGCACTGTCATACAAAAACAGGACAAAGAATAAGCAGATGTATGACAGGTTAAAGTACCTTTTTTTTTTTTTTTAAATGTTCTTCAGAGGTCAAAGAAAATGTGTCTTATTTCTCAAGTTACA
Source organism: Siphamia tubifer (assembly GCA_020466265.1). Lineage (NCBI taxonomy): Eukaryota > Metazoa > Chordata > Actinopteri > Kurtiformes > Apogonidae > Siphamia > Siphamia tubifer. The sequence continues at coordinate 20,576,676 of CM035794.1, read as the reverse complement.
AATAAAATTTAAGTGGAATGTCACACAGATGTATCAGAAATAGTCACAAACAAAGTTTAAAGCGTCAACTCCTTAAACTTTATGATGTATGACATTTAAAAATATCAAAATTTTTGCAATTTGTGACAATTTGTGGCCAACTTTGGAGCCGTAGTGTAAAGCAACCAAGGTAGATAGAGCTAATCTGAACACAGATTATGATTCTAGGGGAACATTTAAGCAGGGAAACCAAAAATATAATATGAAGGTTAAATGATAGAGGAGCAGTGGAAGCTCAAATTTGGACCAAATGCAACTTTGTCAAAAAAAATAATGAAAAAAATACTCCAGAAATTGAAAAGCCTTTACTTCAAAACTATTAGGAATATCATTCTAAATTGTGGTATTATTTCATAAGTCCATAACAGGAATCTGTATACATTTTTTTTTGACAATTTTCTGAGAGGATGACATTGGAAATTTCTGTTTCTCTGGATGCTTTGTCATGGATTGACCCATCTTTGTGTCTGTAACAAGACTTAAATGCAAATAATAAACAAAATAAATGTTTGATTATAATGACATCTGTGTTTGCATTCTGGGTCATTTGTCTGTCAAAAGCACAGACACAAATCTCAGGTAATGTTGCATCACATGACATAGTTCCAGTACACGTTTCAGCCGTTTCAGTGAATAATTTTATGTTACAACATATACAACATATCATTATAGTAATTTTCTCTCATTATTAAAAGGTTTACTTAAAGCAGTGTTTGATGAAAGAGTCACAGTATATTTCAGTCAGACTGAGACATTACTTCACACCTTTTCCCTGTGGTGACAGATGTCCACCCCCATAATAACAGAGAACAAACACTGACATGTTATCGCCAACACTAACTACAACACTGATGTTTTTCTTCTGATTTTTCAGTCTGGGTTTTTTTTTTTTCTTCTGGTATAATTTTATCTCTCTGTATTTTTTCTTGTAATACAGTTTTGTTTTTTGTTTTTTTCATCTTTCAATATCAATCAAATGGGCAGAGCTGCTTTGTTCCTGCTTCTTTTTTTTCCACTTTTTTCTCTAAAAGTTTTATATTTGAACTGAGTTCACATGTAGGAAATAAGCACTGAAATAACAGTGACCTCACAATGTTAATATAGCCCCCCCCCCCCACACACACACACACATACGTAACAGAATTAAAGCACATCTATTTATCATTCATTTTGACATATTCCTTAGTTTTTCTGTCTTCAGTCAGCATGAATGAGAAAATCCTGATAGTTCTGAGAAACATTATAAGATTTAGTTTTAATCAATCAATCAAACTTATTTTTATAGCACTTTTCATACATGGTCCATGTAGCACAAAGTGCTTTACATGAGACCCTCAAATCCTCAGGTCGACTTTTCCATAGTTTTAATGACATTATGTGTCCATAAAATGACCATGTGTGAACATCAGTTAATGGTTTTCCTCTCTGATGACACATAAATGACAAAATGATAATGTCAGGAGTTATCTGATGCAAATTGTGAAAAAGTGCTTCATGGATATCACTGGTCTACAAGTAAAATACTTCTGTGTGTGATGAAGAAAACTCAAGTCTTAAATGCTGGTTGTCTCAAGTTTAACACATAAGTCTGGGGTCATAATGTGAAATTCTTCGAATGAACAATAGAATAGGTTTTAGTCCAAAGGAATATTGGTCTCAGATCTACCAGATCTACTAGATCTACTTCCAAACACTGTCTGCACATTATGATCCATTCACTTTACAGGTTCTTTCTAGTGGAATATTTACTAATCCATTGTATACATGTACATAAACCACCATATATGTGGAATAACACACCATCATATATATTAAAAACATGAACTAACCATCACTTTTGTCATTTGTTTTCTGATCGTCTTATTAAACTATGTGAGATTTAACACATTTAACCCTTTGACACATACTGGTCACTCCAGTGGACAGTTCTTCTACAGTTGTTCTCTTGTATATTAATGGTTTTGTTGTATTAGTTCCATATCAGTCAGTTCATATCATTACTGTAACTGGTCTGTTCTTAATACCTGATCTGCACTAACATGTTTATGTATAAATCAATTGCTTGTTATTAGACTGTAATTAACAGTCTTTTCTTAAACAAAAACTGTATTAAAAATGTTTTATTTCACAGTGTTCTGATATTGTGTTTTAAATACACCTTTCTTTGCTTCAAGTGGCATCTCGTCTTCAATTTTTCATCCACGTTTAGATGAGCATTATCAGAAGGCAATCTTTTCTAATCTTTTATATATATTAATATATATTAATTATATTGGATATGCATGTCAGGCCGACATAGGTAATTGTTCACCTGTCTGTTCAGCTATGGTATGACTATACAGTATATTCTGTACAATGGATGAAACAACTCTTGTACATTAACTGCACCAGTTTGATCCATGGGATCCATGTTTGTTGTTTTAGCAGCTCGACGCATTGACTGCGACATAAAAGTACATGCAATGTGAAAATGTTATGCATTTCTTGATGTTTAGATGGAGACATGACCCAGCTTGTCTTCAAAACTCCACACTCTGGAAGGAGGATTTCTGTGTTTTTAGACCCTGGCATTACCGTGTAAATGAACGGCACTTCTGATAAAATATTTTGTCATTTTTAGCCACAATCGTAAACAGCCTTTGAAGGTCCCATAATTCATGCATCAAAAGGTTCATGTCTGAAGCAGATACTTTCTGAAAAAAATTGTAGAGTAGTAAAATCAATGCTGATGGTGGGCCAATCAAATTGTGAGTGCATCTTTTTTTAGCCAGTGAAAGTGTGACATTATTACTCCACCAAGAAAGTAGAGGAAGTGGTTGAGTTATGTTTTGTTTGTCTGTCTGTCTGTCTGTGTGCAAAACAACTCAAAAGGTTCTGAATGGATTTGGCTGAAAATTTCAGGAAGTGCACAGGAAATAGGAAGAAAGAAGAACTGGTTAAATTTTGGTGGTGATTGGTGGAGGTATGTGAGGGGGCACATTGTTAAGAAGCTTGCCATTGTCCACAGTGCAACATGTGGAATATGGCCTCCTAGTGAACATAGTCTTGGCGGACTCTGCGGTGTCCGAGTGCTTTTGTAGTTATAAAAGTTATTCTAAAACAAACAAAATATTTATCCTGAAGGACACTAGTACTGTACTGAAAATGAGACAAGTTGTGGATTAAAGTAACTTTTATTCAGTACAAACACAAAACAGTAAAGATGATGAAGTGGTATTCTTGTAAAAGATGAATACATACAGTATAACATAAACTAAAGTAAACTACTACACTAAGAAATAAATATATTGTTGAACAACACAAAGTAATATTAGTGAAACCGTACAGATATGCTGCAGCGGGGGCTATTATTATTTTCTTATACACCTCAATTCACTTAAAACTGATAAAAGCTGCAGGACAACAGTAAAACACACACATTTATTTGGTTAGTAAGACTGGTTTTCTCCCTTTAGTAACAGAACAAAGCTAAATGAGGCCAACAAACCTGAAAACATTGAATATTGTATTGAGTATTTCCCCACAATTTAACATTTAAAACAAAATGCTGAGACCAGAGATGTCAAACATGTGGCCCAGGGACCAAATCCGGTCCTCTAAAGGGTCCAGTCTGGTCCCTGGGACTGAATCTGTGAAATGCAAAAAGGACACTGAAGATTTAAATCATTTTAGTTCAGGTTTCACATGTAGACCGATTTAATCTCAAGTGGGTCAGATCAGTAAAATGCTCTCATAATAACACATAAATACTCACAACTCCACATGTTTGTCTTTGTAAATGTAAAAATGTTCATGTCATTTTATTGTATTGACACTAAAACGATCATTTCACAAAATACAAGTAACCTGAACAAATATGAAAAAAATGTAAATGTCTGAAGCGCAAGTTTACCAATATTCTGCCTGATATTAAATGTTTTATGTGTTTATTGATCTAATGTGATCTGTAAGTCTTAATTATATGATACATGTAAGTGTAAATGACAAACTGAGGCATAATATTGTTTAAACTGCACATAGTTTTCCTAAGAAATTTCAGTTTGTTCACATTATTCACATTGTTTTAATGCATGTAAACATTTCCATCTCATAACTTTAGTCAATTCACTTTAAAACATAGAGGAAAGTTTTCTATATTATTATGTTATTATTTCACTGGTCCAGCTCCACTGCAGAACAAATATGATTGAACTGAAATGAGTTTGACACCCCTGTCTTAGACCCATACCTTGCTTGTATTATTCATATGTACAGTAATATTTCTTTCATTTCTTTCACCTTTCTACATTTGTTTTTTGAGACACTCCACTCACTATTCTCTGTTTTACCTTTTTGAAATCCCATCATTATTCTTTTACTTTTTGGTCTCCTCTATCTGCTCCACCTCGCTGGACTCATCCACCACTTTACCGTTGATCATAGTCTGAGTTACCACCTTCACGATCTTCCTGGTGCGAACATCAGGCTCCTCTGCGATCAAAGGAGACGAGATGAGATCAGACACAATGAAAGGAAACACAAGAATATGAAATATAGGATGTTATAAGAAAAATATAGATGGAAGATTAAAAGGATGAGTTAACATTAGAGGTAAAAATGTGGTAAATATGTCATGTTAAACCAGAAGGAGAAAGGATGTGGTGATAGGGTGTGAAATGATGGGTACGATTTTAATTCAGATAATGAATTGGTTTTGTTTTGTTAAAATAATGAGACAAATATCCCATTGCTTTCATAGGGAAAAAATGGCATCTGTGGCTAGGAGAATAATAAACACATAAAACTGTATGTAGATTTAACATCTTAAACATGTAGATTTAACATTTTAAACACGTAGATTTAACATTTCAAACATGTACTTTTAACATTTCAAATGCATTGATTTAACTTTTTAAACATGTAGATTTAACCTTTTAGACATACTTTTTTTAATATTTTAAATATGTAGCTTTAACATGTAGATTTTTTGCTTTTTGCTGTTTCTTTTGCAGTGAAAGATTAAGAGTTCTGATGAGAAAAGATGACAAAAAAAATCATAATAAAAAGAAAATGCCCTTTCAAATTAAACAAAATGGATCTTTTCCAGCTTATAATACTCTTAAGTCTGTGGTGAATAACATGCCTTTTCATAAGAAAGTGTTGTGAGTGGTATTTACTGTACGGTTATTATTAAGTCAGAATTTAATTCCCTAACATGTACAAGTACAAACTGTGCAGACGTGTCTCGACAACATGAGGTTAAGGATTATGTGCAGTTCCAGTATGAAAAACCTCTACTTTACAGGTTAAATTGTTTGACTTTGTCGCCTTACAAAAGATTCCTGAAAGTGTCTCTGTCTTTGATTATGTGTTGATCTAAGATTTCTGAGGCAGATGCACATTTACAAAACATCTTGTAGCCTGTTAATCCACCAGTGGGAGTCAAAGGGATTAAGACACAGTTACAACACAGGGTTAAATGTTTTTACGCCCGTGTTTGTTTCTACCACAGATGTTTGTATTGTGTCCCAGTTCATGAGACTATTATTTTTATTATGTCTGTGCCTGTCACTATAAAACTACTGTAAACTCACATCACATTCTTTATAATGTTTGTCTGTTATAAAACAACCCTTAAAAGAAATATGTGCACAGGTGTGTCGCTCTTCTGAATGAATGAGTCAGTGTGAATATGACATTATCTATACCATGGCTTTTCAAATTGTGGGATACTGCTGTTGCTTTTACAGGGAAAAAAAACTAAACAAAACTGGCAGCTGTGGTTTATAGAATAATCTTGTAAAAAAAAAAAAAAAAAAAACACATCAAGCTGTATACATGTAGATTCAACATTTTAAACATACATATTTTAACCTTTTAAAGATGTACTTTTAATATTTTAAACATGTACTTTTAACATTTTAAATATGTAGTTCAACATTTTAAACATGTACTTTTAATATTTTCAACATGTACTTTTAATATTTTAAACATGTAGATTTAACATTTTAAACTTGTAAATTTAAGAAATATATGCACAGGTGTGTTTCACTGTGTGATCGTAACACTAGCTGCGTTTCCATTTGAATATCGCTATAAAAAAAACTGGTAATGGAAACACCTGAATTTCGAAAAAACACTCAAACATCGAAAAAATAAGTTTTCACGCTTTCATGAGGTGGTTTTTCTGACGTTTCGGTATTCTAATATATCACAAAAGCACAATGAAAACACTTTTTCTGCAATATATGTCACAGTATGTGACTACATAGTCACATGACCACTTCTCTCCTAGTGAAAGTAGCCTGTTACCATAACAACCATTGGCTGCTTATAATTTGTTGTTAAGTGCTGAGTATGTTTACACTTAATATTTCGACGTGACAATATAGGGACCACACGTGCAGACCCTTATAATGTGAGACAGGTGGTTTGTTTTACGTGTTAGTGCCTTTAAATAGTTCACCACTGACTTTTACTGACAAGAGAATTAGCCGATTCATTCATGCTAATGCTATTACATGCTAATTCGCAGTTGTCATTTAAACACATCTAAAGCATATTTCCACTTAATATTTCGGTCTGACAATGTAGGGACCACATGTACAGACCCTTATAATGTGAAACATGTGGTTTGTTTTACATGTTAGGGTCTTTAAAGAGTTCGCCAGAGACTTTTACTGACGAGACAATTAGCCGATTCATTCAGTCTAATATCAGGGTGATATTGTGGTCAAGTGATCTGAAGCTCCGAAGGTGACAGCAGTGAAATGTGGTGGGATGATATTTCACGAGAGTTACGACACTCCTGCCTAGAACAACTGTTAATGGAAACACGTACTTTGTCGAAATTTGAGGAATATCGATATTGTTTTGCAAAAAACTGTAATGGAAACACAGCTACTATCTTCTGAATGAATGAGTCAGTGTGAATATGAGATGATCTAAGCTTTTCCAAAATACAGAAAACACCTCCACAAAAATGTGATAAAATGTCAAAAGCATATACAAAAATATGAATACAACCTGTTTATTGAATTATTATTAAAGATGACAGTGTTTCCATGGTAACTACAGAGCCTCTGAACATCCAAATGGGTCATAAGTGATGACTGTATTTACACCAATTATTGATCAAATGATCTAAACTTCTTCAACAGTTTAGATCAGTATATATGTTTATGCTTATATGTATGTTTGGGTATTTAGGGGTTAATGAGTTAAATCCAAGAACTTACTCTTTGGTGGAGGTGGAACTTCTTTGATTCTGAGGGAGAAAATATTGACGTTATAATTGTGTCATCAATACCATATCAACATCAACAGCCCACACTTAACAAAATAATTAATGTCATTTCCTTTCTCAGGACATTTTGGTGAAGAAATGTTTGATAATTGACTTATTTGTCTTGTTTCTGAAGATTAGAGAAAAAAACAGTAAAGCTGTAGTTCACTATTGAGTTAGAAAATATACATAATGATACAGAAATGACATTTAAATAATGATAACTTTTATTCCCACAAAAATAAGAATAAAAAAAATAGATAAGATAAAATAAAATGTGACCAGTATTCATGTCATCAATGAATACTGAAAAATAAATGGGTTTCTCAGTGGGAAAATGTTCCATTTCTACACAGCATTTTCTTGTTTCACACCAAAAATAATTAACATAGCCTTGTATTTTTTTGGTCTATCTCACATATGTTAAATCCCATCTCAAAACCCACATTTTCAAAAATAACTCTAGCACTATAACACTGCTCTACATTTTAAAAAAATAAATAAAGTATCTGCTTCAGACATTAAATGTGTTAAATCTTACATACTTTAATAAGATGAATCAGAAAACAAATGACCAAAGTACTAGTTAACTCATTTTATTCTAGTAATAAACTATTCTATTTGATTCTATTCTAGTAATAAAGTGATTGTCATGTCGTAAAAATATTCTATTGTAGTCTAGTCATAAACTATAGCATTCGACCCTGTTCTCGTATTTATTGTAGTAATAGAGTATTCTATTTTATTCTATTCTCATTAAAAAAAATCTATTTTATTCTAATCTATTCTAGTAATAAATTATTCCATTTGATTATCTTCTTATAATAAGTATTCTGTTCTATTCTATTGTCGTAAAAAAAAATATATATATATATATTCTATTCTATTCTAGTAATAAAGTATTCTATTTGATTCTATTCTCATAAAAATAAATTAAATTCTAATCTATTCTAGTAATAAATTATTCCATTTGATTGTGTTCTTATAATAAACTATTCTATTCTATTCTGGTAATAAATTATTCTATTCAATTCTATTGTTGTAAAATTATTCTATTGTATTTTAGTAATAAAGTATCCTATTGTAGAGAATTGTGCTTTTCTAGGTTCTAGGTAATAATTAATTATCCTTGTATCCCTTTGATATTCTTGTTATTGGACTCATTTCTTGTTGAACACTCACGTTTCCTCTCCCTCCAGCAGGCGTCTGTAGGTGGCGATCTCCATCTCCAGGTTCTGTTTGATGCGGAGGAGCTGCTCGTAGTCGGTCTTGGTGCGTTGCATCTCCAGCCTGAGCTGGGACAGGTCTTCCTCCAGCTGGTTCAGGGTGGCCTGCAGTCGCTCCATCTCAGACGAGTACTTCTGACCCGTCTCAGCTTGGTTCCCCTCCAGAGCTGCGATCTGACCAGAGAACAGTGACAGAAGTCACCTGTCATACTCACAGAGAGGGTAAAAGTACTCACAATCTGTACTTTAAAGTACAGCTGTGTGGAAAAAATACTCTAGTAAAAGGTAGAAGTACTGATTCAATACCTTTGTTTTATGTTAAGAGTTAATTTGACCCATTTCAGTTTTTCAGTTGATCAAAATACAGGTTATCCTTTATTTTTTTTCATGAAATGTTGTGACTTTTCTTCATCTAAGGTCATGATCTACTGTGAAATCTGGACACTTTGATGTGTAGTGTCGTGTCTGTGCAGTGTTTGTATACAAAGATGATGTTGACTCTTTAATGTGAGTAAATATCTGCTCAGATCTAAAATAAACATGTGTCTTTGATTTGCTTAGTTTTGATTGGTCAATTATTTGTATTTTTATTTCCTTTGAAGAGTCATTTAGACCAGAGGTGGAAGGTAACGAAGTACAAGTACTGTACTGTACTTAAGTAGTTTTTTTTTTTAGGTATGTGTACTTTATTTGAGTATTTATTTTTCTGGAAACTTTTTGCTTTTACTCCCTACATTTTTGTATAAATATCTGTACTTTACACTTCTTACATTCTCAGAATATACTTGTTCCTTTTTCAAACTAAACAGATGTGACAGTAAGAAAAAAAAAGTGGCTTCAGACAGAAAATAAGTGGAGGAGAGAAACTATGACTTTATATATTATAGTTATATGTGTTTTTTTTTTTTTATCTCATGATGACTTTTTATCTCAATTGTGACTTTTTTTTCTAAATTTCCTTGTCCATATCAACAAAACTGAGTAACTGTGACCTGATCAAACACGTTATTTACACAGTAACTCATTTTTAAAGGCTTTATTTTGGATATTTTTGAAATCTTTCTGATTTTTTTTCTGGTTAAATAAGTATTCATGGCAAAAAAATGTTTTACTTTTTACTTTTATACTTTATTACAATTGAGAAGTTGTACTTTTTTTACTTTTACTTAAGTAGCTGAGTTGAATCAGTACTTTTCTACTTTTACCAGAGTATTTTTTCACACAAGTAGCTGTACTTCTACTTAAGTACAGAATGTAAATACTTTGAACACCTCTGATTCAGACCCAGGTGTGTGTAGAGTAGGAACTTTCTCTCCCTTGTCCTCGTCACATGAGTCAAATGAGCTCCAGAAAGTTTATTGTTGTTTAGTCTTTATCACAGATGTTGAACTGGGACAGTGATGCAGAGGAAGAGATTCCAGAGACAATGTTATTGATGATCTAAATTGACAATTTTCCTATGATGAGGATGAATCACAGAAGTGTTTGTGAAGATAAAAGTTTGATGAAATAGTTTTTAAATTTAGTTTTGGAATTTAAAAATGTATTGTATGTATCTTTTCTACATGTTTATATAATCTAAAATAAAGTTATTATTGGGTTTAACCTGTTTTTTTCCCCCAATGTTTGGGGTGAATTTAAATGGAATGGATCAAAATGACCAGCAACATAATCAATGCAATTTTTTTTTTAGCAACATAATATAATACAATACTTCTAAATTGTAATAAAATAAAAAGGTAGAAAGTAAAACTGCATTTTTGCCATGAATGAAAAACTGATTTAACCTGAAAAAAATCACACAAGTTTCAAACATAGCCAAATATAAAGCCTTTAAAAGTGAGTTATTGTGTAGACAACTTTTTTCTTTGGGTCAGTTTAGTGGGGATGGGCAGGAAATGTAGGAAAAACGGGGGAAAAAGAGTCACAATTGAGATAAAAAGTCATCATTATAACATTTAAACAAAAAAGCTATAAATCTGACATAAAATACATGAGATACAGTACTGTCACATATGTTTAGTTTGAAAAGGTACAGTAATAAGTAGTAATGAGGATGTAAGAAGAATAAAGTACAGATATTTATGAAAAATTTAAGGAGTAAAAACAAAAAGTTACCAGAAATATAAATACTCTAGTAAAGTACAGATACCTACAAAAGCTACTTCAGGACAGTAACGAAGTACTTCTACATAGTTACTTCCCACCTGTACATATTCACATACCTGCGTCTCATTTTACCATTTGTGTATTTGATGTTTCCCACTATGAAGAGCCTTTTAGGTCTGAATATAGAAGCCTGTTCCTCATTCTGTGTCACAGTGGCTGCACTGTACTCACTACTGTTGTCAGTGTGTAGTAACATGATGCTTCAGAGCGGCTGCTGTGATGCTTTATCTCCTCCCGTTTCTTCTGAATTTTTCTGCCAGCGGACATCAAACCTCAAAAACATCACCTGACTCTGAAATTACTTCCCAAACCTTTATCATTCCCACACCAGACCTTTCTGTGTGGAGTTTGCATGTTCTCCTCGTGTCTGTGTGGGTTTTCTTGAGGTACTCCAGTTTCCTCAAACACATGCACTGATAGGTTAACTGGTTAATCTAAATTGTCCATAGGTGTGAATGTGAGAGTGATTGTTTGTCTATATATGTTCAGCCCTGAGATGAACTGGAGACTCATACAGGGTGTACCCCGCCTTCACCCATTGTAGCTGGATTAGGCCCCCAGTGACCCCTGTGACCCCTGTGACCCTAGTGAGGATAAAGTGGGTTCAGATGATGAGATGAGATGAGACCTTCATCAACAAATAAAACTACTCTACAATTATTTTTTATTTTTTATCAGTAACACACGTGGTAAAATTACATTAGTTTCATTCCAGTATTTTACTTGTAGACCAGTGTTAGTTCTGCTTTTAATTTTCCCCCATATTTTGTTAATTTTCCTCCACATTGTCTTAATTTTTTTTTCATTCATTTGTTTATTTTTTGTAAATTTCCTTGATTATTTTGTCAATTTTTTCAACTTTTGTTAATTTCTTTCAGAATTAGGTTTTTTTTGTTCATTTTATTGCTTATTTTGTTCATTTTCCTCCATATTTTGTTCATTATCTTCACTAATTTGTTGATTTTTGTGAATTGTCTTGATTATTTTGTGAATTTAAAAAAAATATATGTCATTCATTTTCTTTCAGAATTTGTTAATTTTTTTTGTTCATTTTATTAATGTTCTTGCTTTTTAAAAAATCCTCCATATTTTGTTCATTTTCTTTACTATTTGGGAATTTCCTTGATTATTTTGTGATTTAAAAAACAGTGTAAAGCGATTGCATCATTATGTGCAGATAGTGATCTGGTAGAAATAATGACGTTCTTACACATGTGTGTTATATGTGGTAAAAATTTCCTTATTTTATTCTGGAAGTATTTTACTTATTCAGTCTTATTAGTGAAGTGACAAGGCCTTGGCATGAAAAACATTTGCTCAGACATGATAATGCATCTCATCACCAAACAATTTAGTAACTGAATCCACTCTGTTGTTGTATGACTTATCAGTGTGGGAGAGCACGTTTACTGTCAACACAGGATTACAAAACACAAAAACAGCCAGATTTTTCCCATAAACCCATTGGTACACAAGAAGGTGGATGTTCCTCTGAAAATACTGTGACATTTGAAGAGAATCTGAATATGTGAGGTTTTTCTGGATCTATTTTCAATGGCAGTATTGTATTGTAATCCACATATTATTTTTATAAGCACTGTCACAGTAGTTAAAGTACTAACTGGATATTGAATTGTGTTGACATAGTCACAACTGTACAATTATCTTTCACGTGATTATGTTCCAGACTAAAAATAGGTGAGACTTTTAGAGTAGACAAACATCTGTTTAGAAGCACATGTGATTTCACTTGTTAGTTTTTAGGTGAAAAGCTCTGCATCCAAAACCATACTTTGGTTAATTTCAAAACTAATTTATTTGGGTACACTGCAAAAAAAAACAACAACCAAAAAAACATTGAATCTACTTAAAAAATATATTCAATAGGTCACAGACATTTTTTGAGATGAATGAACCACAATAAATTACATAGGGTTAGAATTAATTTAATTTAATTTGGGTTTTAATGTGCCATTAAAAAAAAAAAAGTTGATTCCACTTTTAGTTTTTTCAATATATTTTTATCTACATCATCATGTTCTGTAAAATCATAATATATGAAGTTGCATAAAATGGATCCTTCAAGTATTGGAGTGAAAGTCCTTGGTTTTATTCCACCACATTAAATGGTCTGTACTTATACAGTGCATGTTATACACCAGTGGGTACCCAAAGCACTTTACAATACCTCACATTCACCCATTCACTCATACACCAGTAGACGGCTGCTGCTGACACACTGGGGCAACCTGACCCTATACTGGGAGCCACTTAGGGTTCAGTGTCTTGCCCAAGGACACTTTGACATGTGGACAAACCCCTCAATCATTGGACGACCCGCTCTACCAACTGAGCCACAGCCGCCCAATTAAATAAACATAAGGATCCTTGTCTGATCCTGCTGTGTTTCAGTTACTTGAACTTGTGCAGAAGAAGCAAAGCATCTGTTTGTGTGTCCATGTGAGTTTAGAACAGGTTCTGCTGTGTCTCACCTGCTTGTGCAGACTCTCCAGCTCCACCTCCAGTGTCTGCAGGAAGCGCTGCCTCTCGGTCAGTTCGCTCTGGGCTCCTCTCAGAGCCTCGTTGCTCTGCTTCACCTCATTCTGCACCGTCTCCAGCTGAACACCACACACATTAAAGCACAGTTTCATATTTTTACTCTTCTTTACTTGTTAAAGAAATGGTTTAAATAAAGAGCTTTGTACAGTTGATGTTAATCTTGTCTCTTTCTATTTAAAGTCATTGTGGATTTGGACACCTTTGGGTGTAACTTGATTACTCTGCCAAGGAACGTCATTTATCTGTCTGTCTATTTGTTTGTATGTCTGTCTGTCTGTCTATTTGTTTGTATGTCTGTCTGTCTGTCTGTCTATTTGTTTGTATGTCTGTCTGTCTGTCTATTTGTTTGTATGTCTGTCTGTCTGTCTATTTGTTTGTATGTCTGTCTGTCTGTCTATTTGTTTGTATGTCTGTCTGTCTGTCTGTCTATTTGTTTGTATGTCTGTCTGTCTGTTTGTTTGTATGTCTGTCTGTCTGTCTGTTTGTATGTCTGTCTGTCTGTCTGTCTGTCTGTTTGTATGTCTGTCTGTCTGTCTGTCTATTTGTTTGTATGTCTGTCTGTCTGTCTGTTTGTATGTCTGTCTGTCTGTCTATTTGTTTGTATGCCTGTCTGTCTGTCTATTTGTTTGTATGTCTGTCTGTCTGTCTATTTGTTTGTATGTATGTCTGTCTGTCTGTTTGTATGTCTGTCTGTCTGTCTGTCTATTTGTTTGTATGTCTGTCTGTCTGTCTGTTTGTATGTCTGTCTGTCTGTCTATTTGTTTGTATGTCTGTCTGTCTGTCTGTTTGTATGTCTGTCTGTCTGTCTGTTTGTATGTCTGTCTGTCTGTCTATTTGTTTGTATGTCTGTCTGTCTGTCTGTTTGTATGTCTGTCTGTCTGTCTGTCTGTTTGTATGTATGTCTGTCTGTCTGTCAGTCTGTTTGTATGTCTGTTTGTCTGTCTGTCTGTCTATTTGTTTGTATGTATGTATCAGTCTGTTTGTTGTTTTCCTTCTACTACGTCTGCTCATAAAAACACCTCTGTTTACTAATTGTTCTTCATCGATGGCACCAATGGAAGAGTGCCAATGCCTAGGGGTGTGTATCGACATCTAGAGTCTGCAAATCCAACGTACCTCACTCAATAATTGGTTTGTCTAACCACACATGTCCACTGGGATGTGTGGCAGACTGCAGTTGAATCCTTAGCTCAGTTATTGACAATAAATGGACTTAGATGTGACTGTAAACAGACTGTTTATTCAGTTTGATCTGTTTCTGATATAAAAACTATAAATACTGTAATCTGAGTTTAATGGACATTTACAGGATCAGTGAGTTAAATATAGAAAATACAAGTCTGTCTGTCTGTCTGTTACCCTGCCCCCGAGAGGGAGAAGGCATTGTTTTTGAGTGGGTTTGTTTGTTTGTTTATTTGTTGGTCTGTCTGTTTGTTTATTTGTATGCAGGTTTACACAAAAACTACTGGACCAATTTCCATGAAATTTACAGGAAAGTTGTAAGGTGGTCCAGATCCTGTTACATTTTGCTGATTGTAGGTCAAAGGTCAAGGTCAGAGTAATCAGAAATGTGTTTTCACAATGATAAAAATTAAAAACAATCAGGTAAAATGTGGACAAAGGTGGTGGGGATTGTTGTGCCAGGCAACACTTGTTCATTTGTGTGTTTGTTTGTGTGTTTGTTTGTTTGTTTGTTTGTGTGTTTGTTTTGTTAGCAACATAACTCAACAAGTTGTGGGTGGATTTGGCTTAAATTTTCAGGAAATGTTGATACTGACAAGTGATAAAAGTTTGGTGTTGATCAGTGGAGGGGGGCACATGTGTGTTTCATACAGTTGGTTGGGGAACACCACTGCTCGCAGAAGTGAAAGTGAATTTAGGAGAGGTGGGGGTTGATCTGCCTTGGCTGAGTCTGCACTCTCTGAGTGCTTTTCTACATTATGATTTTGTCTTATATTTGATTAACACATTTTAGACTACAGTATATTAATATATTATTTGCTCACCTACCTTGATCACATGATCACAGTTTATTAGATAAAAGAAATTAGCTCATTTCTACTTAAAAATGCAAAATAGACAAGATAATATTATACTAAACAATGATAAAGTTTTATTTGACTATATTTATTTAAATGTTTGTGTAAAATAAAGTATTTTTGAGTATCCTAATTTAATACATTTGAGGTATTATTACTATTATTATTATTATTAGTAGTAGTAGTAGTGGTAGTAGTAGTAGTAGTAGTAGTAGTAGTAGTAGTAGTAGTAGTAGTAGTAGTAGTAGTAGTAGTAGTCGTAGTAGTCGTAGTCGTAGTAGTAGTAGTCGTAGTAGTGGTAGTAGTAGTAGTAGTAGTAGTAGTAGTAGTCGTAGTAGTGGTAGTAGTAGTAGTAGTAGTAGTAGTAGTAGTAGTAGTAGTAGTAGTAGTAGTAGTAGTAGTAGTCGTAGTAGTCGTAGTCGTAGTAGTAGTAGTCGTAGTAGTGGTAGTAGTAGTAGTAGTAGTAGTAGTAGTAGTCGTAGTAGTGGTAGTAGTAGTAGTAGTAGTAGTAGTAGTAGTAGTAGTAGTAGTAGTAGTAGTAGTAGTAGTAGTAGTAGTCGTAGTAGTCGTAGTCGTAGTAGTAGTAGTCGTAGTAGTGGTAGTAGTAGTAGTAGTAGTAGTAGTAGTAGTCGTAGTAGTGGTAGTAGTAGTAGTAGTAGTAGTAGTAGTAGTAGTGGTAGTAGTGGTAGTAGTAGTAGTAGTAGTAGTAGTTGTAGTAGTGGTAGTAGTAGTAGTAGTAGTAGTAGTAGTAGTAGTAGTAGTAGTAGTGGTAGTAGTGGTAGTAGTAGTAGTAGTAGTAGTAGTTGTAGTAGTGGTAGTAGTAGTAGTAGTAGTAGTAGTAGTAGTCGTAGTAGTGGTAGTAGTAGTAGTAGTAGTAGTAGTAGCAGTAGTAGTAGTAGTAGTAGTAGTAGTAGTAGTAGTAGTAGTAGTTGTAGTAGTGGTAGTAGTAGTAGTAGTAGTAGTAGTAGTAGTAGTAGTAGTAGTAGTAGTAGTAGTAGTAGTATAAATATTAGGAGTATTATTATGAGAACTGCCACAAAAGTATCAGTGGGTTTTAATGGGTTAATGACGTCATAAATCACATTGTTATTGTAAAGTGGTGCCACTCTGACCTAAACTGTACAATTTGTCTAGGAATGAAACAGTGTGGGTTCTCCACAGACCTTCTTGCGGTACCACTGCTCAGCCTCTTCCTTGTTCCTCTTGACGATACCCTCATACTGGGTCCTCAGGTCCGACAGGATGGATCCCAGCTCTGGTCCACGGGCCGAGTCCACTTCCACATTCACCTCATCTCTGGCGATACGAGACTTCATCTGCTCCAGTTCCTACAAAAGCAGACAATGTTGAAGGTTCTGATGATTAGAATAGACTAGAGTACGACCGATGTTGGATTTTTAGTGTCGATGCCGATATTGAAGGGTTAAAAAAAGCAGATAACAGATATATTGGTCAATATATGAAATAAGAACATTCATCTACAGAGGATATAATAAACATATATAGTATTTTGTTACCCTGCCACCCCCCCACAAAGGGAAGGCATTTTTTGCAAACATCTGTATGGTTTGTTTTGGTGCAAAATGGGCTCTGTGAGTCTGAACCATCAAAAAGTCAAATAAATGTGTATTAATACAGTTTGTTATCAAAGTTACAACAAAGGTCAAAATAGAATTTTTGATTTAACTTTTGAACTATTCATCATAAATACGTCCAATTAGCATCTTTCAATCCTACTCTGTATATAGTTTGACTTAGTGTTGACCCAAGAGGTCAAGGGTCAGTAAGTCAATAATGGAAAAACAAGTAGAGATAGAGCCTCAGTTATTATTGTTGACAGATAGGAAACCTGGCATGAGCTTCAAAATGGTGTCATGACCTTTGACCTTAACTGAACTTAAATGAAAATTGGATGATTTTAACTGGTCAGAACTCTAAAACAAGATAGGAAACTACATCAATGACCTTTGACCTTGAGTGATGTTAAAAGGTCACATTTTGAGAGAGAGATGTCGACTTAGAGCCAAAGTGTTTGCAGAGGGTGGGGTTTGTTGTGCCCCACACCACTTCGTATTTGTGGATATGTTGAAGAGGAACATATGGAACTGCAAATGTCCCTGTACACCCTACACCATAGAACATGTGAGGTCATCTTCATTATTTACATGCTCTTCATCAATAGTTAATGGACCAGAGCTCAGTTTACCTCTGGCTTTTCAGATCACACACACACACACACACACACACACACACACACACACACACACAGGCTCCATCCTGCAATAAACTACTGTATGTATTCATAAATACCCTCTGGCTTTCTTTCACTCTCTCCTTTCTGTGACAGATGTCAGATCTGCTTAAGATGCTCTTTATTCTATCCAAAAACAAGTGGACCATTTTATAAATTTATA
The DNA here is from genome assembly GCA_020466265.1 of Siphamia tubifer. NCBI lineage: Eukaryota > Metazoa > Chordata > Actinopteri > Kurtiformes > Apogonidae > Siphamia > Siphamia tubifer. The sequence goes on along the minus strand of CM035794.1, from coordinate 20,558,966 downwards.
TTATTTACTTAATACAAAGTACTTGGAGTGGTGTTGGAAAGCAGTAACACTTCATATTACAGTAATAACTTGGTAATTTTGATGTAATTTCATGGTAATAACCACTTATTACAAGTAATTGGTAATTATTTGAAATTAAGCCCAGGATTTACTCTTTTTTTTTTTAATTACCTGAAAAACAAGGAGGTAATTTCCAGGAAAATACTTGGTGTCAGGGCCGTAAAATGCATTATCACTTATTTCCATCCAATTATTTAGTTATTACCAAGAAAGAGACAAATCAAGTCAATGCAGTACGGCATATTTCAGCATAATGGGCCGTTATGTTATTGGTTTAAAATATTAGGCTGTGATTAGTGCCACTGTGCTGCCTTTTAAGTTGTGGGACTGTGTTTTGAGCATATTTGCATGTGTAATATTTCCATATTTATGTGAAAAAACTTCTTTATTGGGGCAGTTGGTGCTGTGAAAGATAGTTATTTGGACAGATAACACCATGTGCATTTGTTTTTATTAACTGGGTACCTATCTAGGTTCATTTATTTTCCGTCATGCCATGTATGGTTAGCCTAGCCACACTTTCCCCATTCATTTCATTTATGGTCTAGTGGTGCTTCATAGTCAGGGGAGGCGGAGCTAAAAGGTTATCTTTCAAATCCCTCTGTATTCAATAAGACAGTACTACAACCAATCAGCGTAATCTTTAGGATGACATAGTTAGAGCACCAGAAAATTCATGGACGAGTCCAGAGAAAGTTATGAATGACTAAACAAAATGGTGGATTATGGAGTTTAACGACTGTTGTCGCTTCTGTGAAAAGAATTTAAAGATTGCTGACGTTTTCTCACATTCTTCACTCATCTTTGATAAAAGGAAACGTCTATAGTTGTTTCTCTCTGAATCGTCGCAGCTCTGTCGTCATTTTGTTAAGCCCGCCCTCTGACTCTATACTTCATTATGATTCGTCGGACATTTTCAAGGAAATCTAATTAAAAGTTATATTGAGCATAACTACACCGTCCTCGTTAGTAAATTAGACTTACTGCCTCTAGGGGCGTCTAGCGTGTCTAGGCTAATGTATGGTGAATAGTGACGTAAATCATGAGCATTTGGAGCATCTATGTGACTCTCATTGGCTGACATCTGGGCCATCCGCTCGTGAGATTTAATGAAGGCGATTACACGTGTGCATAGTGTTGGGCCGCCCCAGTTACTGTTACACTGTAGAAACTTCCTGGTGAGAATCCTGTATTAAGATGGTAAAAAATATGTTATGTTTCGGTAACTACACTGGAACAAGTTGGTATCACAGCTGTAAAATACACTATTGCCTCTTTCTACTTAATTACCTAGCTGTGTTGATAATTATTGCCATGAAATGACATAGAAATGTCCACATTAATGAAAGCTGTTTGCATCACTATTGTCTAGAAACTGTAAAATAATTGCACTGGAAACTGCTTGTAATAAACAGTTACAAAGACATTATTACCATGAAATTACATCAAAATTACCATAGAATTACCACCTTATTTGCAGTTCATAATATAAAGTGTTACCAGGAAAGCAGTATGTGTGGGAAAAAACAGTGTGATCCACTTTCCCAGTGAACACCCAGAGGTGTCATTTGAACAAGATCCAAATCTATACATTTCTGCAGAAAGAACTGACATAGATTTCACAGATAAGTGCAGAGAACGAGGCGTTTAGACACCAAAATACTATCACAACCACAGGATCAAGGAACAAATGAACAAACAGTCACCTAGGGCAAACATGTTGACGTAAGTATCATGTAGTATGTTTGTAGAAAGACATTATCTGCTTTTATTTAGAATAAGAAGAAAGTCAAATTTAATATAAACTGTCAAAACATAGAGAGAATTTCAGAAACATATTCATAGATGGGTCTTTCTGTTTAATTTCAATTGAATATGTTTATTTTTTTTATATTTCAAGGCACTTTAAATATTGTTCCTATTTAGTTTTAGTATGTTTTTGGTATAGTATTGACAGAGATTTGATTTATAGAAGCTGAAAGAAGCAGAATGAAGACATCTAATCTAATTGACTTTTATCATTATTCACTAAAGTTTCCCTGTTGTGCAAAAAGGAATTTATTTATTTTTTTTTTTTTACCAAATCTACTGTATTTCACAACTTTGCTGCATTTCTTTGCTAACAATATTTCACCTCAGTTAATTAAATTATTCTTTCACTGCTATTTTTAGTGTAAGATCTCACTGAAGCTATAAAAACAAATAGTGGTTGTTATTTACTTTTTACACACCTGTCCTGTAGAGCATTGTAAACGTCCCCCAGTATCTAACAGAACTGTGTTTGTTTGGTTTATTCACATGTAATTGCAGTAAGAGGGACATCGGTGTCTATTTGGCGAGAGGGGTAAGTTTATCTTGGTTTGTCTCACCCCCAAAGGACAACCGTCAAGACGCCTCGGATCAGCTGATTGGACAGAAAGAGCAGGTTCAGGAAACCAGATCTACCTGCTTCTTTGTTTGTAGTAACCAGAGGACCACCTCTCTCCCCCTCCCTTCATGTTTCTCTCTTTCCTCTGGCTCTAAAAACACCTCTCCAGTCCACCGAAGTGGGTCAGTCCAACATCAGACCACTTGTTGTTTGTGAAGTCCAAGAATGTCACCGTGAATGAAGCCAATGTGGACTGGTAGGTCACTGTATGTTTTTGGTAATTGGATTTTCTTTTCAAAGACAGAAGAAAAACTAGAGGTGAATTGGTTTTCATTTTAAAATACAAGAATTAAATTGAATGTCCGTGTATTTATATTTTTCAGTTTCAAATCAGATATAAAACCAACTTAAACAATGTAACTTTTGTTTTGTCTTTCTGACAAAGAAATTTACTTTGACAGAAATGGACAAAGAAAATTAAAAATAAATTTGTAAAAATAAATTTACTGATCAGTTAGTCCATTTTTTTTTTTATTTCTGTCAAGAAATAATTTATTTTTTGGTCTGTTTTTCCATTTCTGTTAGGAAATAACTTTCTTTTTTTTGTTATTATAAAGAGAAAATGAACATTTCTGAAAAGAAAATCCAATTACAAAGATACAATGACCATTTTTCTATTTCCATCAGGTTGAAACTTTCTCTTTTATTAGAAAAACAAAACAAAAATCAAACTGAACACTTAGACCTGGAAATTAAATTTAAATTTAAATAGAACTAAAATAAATTAATCACTAGTTTTTCTTTTGCTTCAGAAAATAAAATCACCAACAGATACACTGACCCTGGTGGAGGGAGCAAAGTGAAAGAGATGAAAAACTGACCTCCTCGTGGTTTTTCTTGAGGAAGTAAAGCTCTTCTTTCAGGCTGTCCAAGTCTCCTCTTAAAGTGGCGATAATCTGCTCATGGTCGGTTTTGGCTTTTTTCAGAGCCACACAGTCTCGTTCCACAGACTGACACATGACCAGCTCAGTCTCCCACCTGAAAAACCACAGAGAAAACAATAAAGAAACCTGGACACGAGAGACAAGGATGAACACAGCAAAGCAAGGTTTATTTATAGAACACAATTAATACACAGTGTTTTTAAAAAATACAAGTTAAAACTGTTAAAACTAGGGCTGTGTTGTTACAATTTCAAAAATTTTGGCTGTTAATTCTACTGTCTTTTTTTTTTTTTTTTACTGTGTAATAGGTCCTATAAACTAGATAGAATTAAATCTAAAAAGACTGAAAAGTTCACACCAAAAGGTATAATTCAGAAAATCCTTCCTTTCACAAGCCATCGCACTGTTATAATAAATAATAATCACATCTCATTTCTGTTTTTTTTTCACTATGCACTTTCTGTAAATAACAAATAATACTGTAATTACATTTTTTACGTTGCACTACTCAATTATTCTGTATTTACCTTTTTTAATTTACCTTACCTTTTTGCACGTCACTGTTTGTCTGTTTTACTTATACACTGTAGAATTTGCAGTGTTAATTTGGAGACAATGGGACCAAATACACTCTAGAAGAAGTTAAATAAACTCTCTAAGTGTTGATTTAACACTGCAAAATTTACTGTGTATGTTTAATGCTCCCAAATGTGAGATCAATAAAATACTTCTATTCTATTCTATTCTATTCTATTCTATTCTATTCTATTCTATTCTATTCTATTCTATGTACATAAAATAAACATTGTGTAGAGTTGTGAAATCATTTCACTTTCACTGCGTCGTTAATCACTCACTTGATTCTGAAGTCATCTGCAGCCAGTTTAGCATTATCAATCTCCAACATGAGTCGAGCATTTTCCAAGGTCTTCTTCCTCACCTGACAAAACATTAACACCAGTGAGAGAGTCATAGGACACATTCACATCTTTTCTTGGTATTACTATATACAGTTTATTTTAGAATGAATCGTCAAATTGACTAAATGTCTGAACTTTGTTTCATTCTTTAGGTTACATGAACACTTGGTAGCTAATGTTTTATATTTAGGGAATTTGTAACTATTTCTAATCTGGAAACATAATAAATAGCATAAAATATGATCATTAACTTTGGCTCAACTCTGTTTATACAAGATAACTCAAAGGTCAAATTCTGCTTCTGATGAATAAACACATGCATTTCCTTCTTTCACACTTGTATTTGCATCAGTGTTGTGTCTGTGTAAAATAACCAGTCATCATTACTTTAGGATTCATTTATCAGTATTTACACAATTTAAAGATAATACTTTTTCTGCCTGATACTTCATTATCAATTATTATACTGTACTTGAGTATTTCCATTTTATGGTTCCTCACACGTATACATTAATACAGCTCACACTTAAATATTATAATGCTTGTACATTTGTGTGTATTTTGATTATTTGTGAAAAAAGAAGGTTTATTATGGAAGTAAATCTGTTTCATCAGATTTTGAATTAAAAAAAAAAACTACAATTTTTAATGCTGGTTTGTTTGTTTGTTTGTTTTTTGCACTGAAATTAAGTATCAGATGTTTTTTTGTCTTGAATTCAACTATGTTCACAAATTTAGAAGAAAAAAATTTACTTCAAAAATGTCAAATATTTGTGCATTTGGTCTGTTACAATGAACACATTAACACAGATTAAGTAAAAGTAAGTCAGGAGGAATAAGGAGGAACCTTTGTTGATGTAAACATCATAATGTAATTGAACCTTTTTCACTGTTATTATTTTACAGTCTTAATACCCCCCCCCCCCCGAACTCAAATTAGTTTGTCCCCTATTTTTAGTCTTTAAATCCATTCTGTTGCAGACACATCCATTTGAATACATATACTCTTTATTTGTAGAGTAGCATTTCCACAGTAAATGCTTGTAATTGGTGAAGGCCCTGCATACTCGGTGCATACCTCCTGCTCAACAGCATGAGCTTGAGCCATCATTGAGTCCAGGTCATGACCTTTGGGAATGCGATCAAGCATCACCTGCTTAATCTTCATCTCCAGGTCTGCATTGGAGCGTTCCAGTGTGCGCACCTGGATGAAGACAAAGAAAAGGCAGCATTTAAAGGTGCACGTATCAGTGTTTAAGTGATCAAAGTGTCTCAGTGTGCACTAATAGTGTCATTTCCTGGTTTGCATGACACTAACAGTCCTACCCCCATTTGGCTGCAGGTCAACAATGGAACAGTGCATCACTGTATGGAGGACTAAATGTACCCAAATTAAATAAGTGTATACATCATTAAATAATTAATTAGATATGTTATTAATTAATTAAAATTGGAATTAAATACATAAATGTGTTATTAAATGTGTTGTTAATTAATTAAAATAGCAATTTATTTGAGATAAAAAAAATATATATATATTATTTCACTAATTAATTATTTCATGGTTGTTGTTGTTGCAGTGAATCATGAATTTATTTTATCTCTTAACCTCACCCATCAAAGTCAGTGGGCGGATCTTAACACCTGATTGGTTCTCCTGCACATTGAGTCAAGGCAAATTGATTCCAGATAAAGGATTGATGGAGAACCTTTGAACACTTTCCCTTTAAATAATTAATGCCGTATTTAAATAATTATTTAACTCATTCACTGCTGTTGATGTGTTTTGGCGTCAACAGTCTACACTTTATTTTGATGGGTGCCATATTTATGTAGTCTTAGAGTTTTTTTATAGTAATATTATAATATAACATTATAATATAATATAGTATGTAGTATAATATATATAATATTGACTATATTTTGAGTCAATATTCTCTTTCATTCACCTGGCAGTGAATGAGTTAATGATATAGTTACCTCCGGGAAGGAGGTTATATTTTACCTCATGTTTGTTTTTCTGTGTGTTTGTTTGTTTGTTTGTCAGCAAAATAACTCAAAAGTTATGGACAGATTGTCAGAGATAATGCCTCAAGGAAGAAACTATAAAATATTAAGCTATAGAGGTCAAAGGTCCAGACCAGATAGTATCATACGTTTTTTTTTTTTTGCATTCACTTCATCTGACCTTTGGACAGACGAGATAACACCGATATCATATGAACCGCCTATTCGCAAAATGTATGACCTTTACCTTAAATCGGGGTTATTTACATATTTTGTTCAATCCAATAATATCTTGTTCTTCGTATTTAACATTAGATCTAACATGTGAAATTTGGTCATTGTGCGATAACATCACATAACGTCATACGTGGTCAAATATTGAAATGGTCATATCTGAAAAACGAGACCGACGATGTCTTTGATTTTTTTAAACCCTCTAAGGGACTGTTAATGACCCATAAAAGCGAACACAGAACACTAGTTTACCAATAAGTTACGAACATCCAGATCCAAACCTTGGCAGACTGGTGCTGCTGATCTAGTTATTTATTTAATTTTGGTACTTTTAGTCTTACTGTGTTTCTTCCTATAGGATGTGAATACACATGGCCCCAAAGCTGCATTTTTAGCTTTGTCTGAGGAAAATTCAAATGTTTTTCTTTTATCTGTAGCTATCACACATGTTTCTTACATCACTTATATCCTGATAAAAATAAACGTTGGATATACATCAAATAAAATGGATTAATACGCTGTGGCTGGTGTTTTCATAGCATTATTAGGTCATATTTGTCACACAGTGATGTGACACCAACAGGGATGATGGGAATAATTGACAGCTACCCACTTATCATTCTTATTAACAAGAGCATTAAACAAAACAAACACTGTAATAACATCAAAAATAATTTACGTCAGTGGTTGTTGTATTTTCTTATTTTTAATAAACACTAAAAATCTGTTTCATCTATTGACTGTTATTTTCCTTCTGTTATAGTATTTTTTTTTGTCTGTTTAACTTGCCTGAGTGTTAACAGCAGCTTGTTTTACTCATGAAATATAATATCAAACTTAGCCCCCCACAGATGCTCAGGGCCCCCACAAATCTAGAAACAGCCCTGACTGTCCCACACGTCGCACCTTGTCCAGGTAGTTGGCCAGGCGGTTGTTAAGACTCTGCATGGCTTCTTTCTCATTGGGGTGCTGTTGCCATGGAGTCCGTTGAGCTGCAAGCTCATTGGTCCATTGAGGTCCTGGCCAATAGACGCTGAACGGGTCAGTGGGCTGGCAGTGAAGGACACAGAGGCCCGTGAGCGAGCACGGCTGGTGTCCATCAGGGATCGACAGGAGAAGGACGGCTGACGGGCCACAGAGTAGTTTCTCATTGACATGCTGGAGGCCATGATGGACGACTGGGACAACAGGAGAAAGACAAACACATTTACAATAACACCAAAGATCAAGTGGATAATAATGTACTTTCATTTACTTCAGTTTAATATGTGTTGTTTCTTTCATATTAACTCCTTAATGCTTGAATTTAAATAAAAGTATATATATATATATATATATATATATATATATATATATATATATACACACACACATATATATATATATGTAAACCTAGGTGTGTCAAAATTGACACATTCGCTACATTTACATGATGTTTATCAAGTAATGTTTTTAATTATGAATTATTTATTGTGAATAAAATAATACTGAATTAAAGCTTCCTTAATGCCTGAATTTAAATATAAGTAGATAAAAAAATAACTAGGTCTCAAAATTGACACATTTGCTACGTTTACATGATGTTTTTTTTTCATTTTGAATTATTTATTCTAATTAAAATAATTTGGAATTAACGATACTTCCTTCTCGTTTACATGGAAATGTTAATTCCAAATAAAATTTTACATGGATGTATTCCAGCTGCTTAATGTCTGGATGTCTACAGGAGCATTCATTTACTTCCTGTTTTGCATTCATTTAAACCAGCATCAAATCACATGTAACATCTGGCTGATACTACCTGTGATTTTTGCATTCATTTTTGTGCTAATTACAAAGCAGCAGCTCGACCGAAACAACCTTAGGAATCAACATATTAATGCCGGCAGTGTGGAATATGTGTGTTATTGGGATGAGACCAGGAGCAGAATGACAGGAATAATGTGTAAGAGGAATTAACTGTTTCCATGTCAGAGGAATGATCACATTCAGAATTAAGAGTGGAATAGACGAGTGAGATTATTTGAAATGTAGTTTAATTTGGAATTATCATTTTCTTTTTTTCTTTTTTAAAATTTTGTTTATTGGTTTTCAATCAACATATTCACAATTATAACATTTCAAACATAAATCAGGCCCGCAAAAGGGTTCAATCTGGCTCGCAGGATATGAAGATATTAATGATCAATGGTGTAAACATTATTTTATTTCAGGAGCTATCTGTACACATTACATCTAAATTGGCTCAGACTAGTAAAATATGATCATAATTATCTATAAATAATGAAAACTGCACATTTTAATGTATAATTATTTAAAAATCTTTACATTAACAAAAACTTGAATAAATACCTCAACAAATATATACCACTTGAAAGTGTAATTTTACAAATATTCTGGCTGTTTGTAAATGTTTAGTGTATTTGTTATTGAAATGTAATTTTTTCTGCACATGTGCAAATAACAAACTGATGCAGAACATGGTTCAAATTGCACCTGGTTTTCTTAAAACGTGTCAAGTTGTTGATGTTATTCACATTTTGAAGGAAACATTGTAGGTGTAAACATTATCATAATATAATTTTACTCTTTTCACTGTTTTTATTATCCACATACATCCACATATTATTATTATTTTACTGCTCTGGCCCTTTTCAGATCATATTGGGCTGAATGTGGCCCCTGCACTAATGCAACAGTTCAGTGAGGATACTTTTCCATCTTGGGCTCCTTCAGTCCTATTTACTGCAGTACATTTCAGATGTCATTTCCATTGAAGGTGGGTGTGGTTCACATCTGTCTTTCTTGAATGAAAAAGGGAAACAGTTTTTCCTTTTTCATTGTGTTGAGGAGCACAGAAACGTCAGAAGCAGCACAACGGTTAAAAAAGAGAATGTATTGAGTTTCAGGCTTATGGCTAACAGGTGTATATATTTACCCCACCCCCCGAGGGGAGGCAAGGAATATTGTTAATCTCGCCCCACATTGGTTCGGAGAGATTATTGTAATCACTCTGTGTGTATGTGTGTGTGTGTGTGTGTGTGTGTGTGTGTGTGTGTGTGTGTGTGTGTGTGTGTGTGTCCGCAGAGACATATCATGCTATATGTCGATGAATACTTGAGATATCACCATTACATTTCAAGGGCATATACATATAGCTAATGCACATTAGATGCAATGATCTATTTCAGTAAAGGTCAAAGGTCAAGGTGACAATTAACTAAAAGGTCAAAATCACTTTATAACTCAAGAACAGAGGGTCACAGAACTTTCAGATTGGTACCAAACAATGCAGAATGAATTTCACCTACAGCCAATAGTTTTTGAGATCTCTGGAGGTCAAAGGTGACATGTTGCAAAATTAACTTTTATAACACTGTTTGTGTGTGTTAAACATAGACATATCACACTATAACTTAATCAATACTGGATATATTATTATAATATTACATGCACTGATACATATAATGAAATTATCAATATTGCAAAGGGTCAAAGGTCAATGTCGCATTTAGCAGAATGGCCAAATTCGGCTCTAATTCTAGAAGAGGTTGTCATAGAAACTTGAGATTGGCACAAAATAGGGGTGAGATTAGGCATTCCCTGAATATTTGTTTTTGGTTGGGTTTGTTTGTTTGTTTGTTTGTTTTTCAGCAACTCAAAAACTACTGGATCAATGCGTGTTGTCACTGCTAACAGCTTAGCAAACTACTTTCATCAGTGGTTCATCAGTGTTGGGCTGCTATGTGCAGGTGCACAGCTGTTAGCAGTGACAATGTACATTGATGCTATTGAGAGAAATTAGTTCCTAGCAATTACGAAGTGAGAGTTTTTGTTTGCAAATAAATCACTCATTCGAACACATATTGTTTTGAGGAGAATATCTGGTTGACCCCAGGAAACCTGCCGGGACTACTTTCGCTTTGGGTGTAAGTCACTGTGGGTGCACCAGAGTAAAGACCCATACAGATTCATGTGAAAAATAATGAACTATCCATTTAAGATTGGAATAAACCAGTGACTTTATTCTGAATGAAGTTTAATTCTGAATTATCATTTTCAAATTAGGTGTTTACATGGTCATCTTAAAGCGGAATTAACTTTTATTTGGAATTAAACAGGGAAAAAAACTTGAACGTAAACAGGGCCTGCATGTCCTGCTACAGCATTAAAGTCAGTGTTTCATCAGTTTATTTAATACTTGTCTATTATATTAAATGCAGTTGTATGGGTACACTGTGGTTTTGCTGGTCTTTCCCCTCTTTTATGTCAGTAAACTTGTTCAAGCTGTGGATAAAACATAATAAGGGAAAAATATAGCAAGAGCAGAACACATGTTTCATCAATTATAGTGTGTGTAGTGAGTGGATGATTGTTGGAATTACAAATGTCATTTCCAGAATACATAACTTCAAAACCCAGACTGTTTGACCTGCAGCGGAAATTTAAAGTTAGTGTTACCTGAGATCTGGAAGTTGAAAAGCACTCGTGAAGCCCTTGAGCAAATGTGTTTTATTCTAGCATTTTCCATAATGGAAATACAAGTAGAGCCTAATATTCAAGACCACTAAGTAGACACTAAAAATGATGAAAGGAGTCTTTAAATGAGCACACGGTCGGCTAGTGGTCATTCAGACTCACCATCTGCGTCTGAGAGATGACTGACTTTACAGTTGCACACACTCCAGCGTGTCCATCAAACACAACTTCAACACACTATTGCACGGAATCAAAATGTAAATGACTGTAACTCAACTATGGGTCAAAGAGGAGCCTCTCACAGAGACTGAGTACACTCTCACATTGTCTATTACTACGATAATGAGATGATCTTTTATATTCAAGGATATACTAATAGCAGATTCATAAAAACAGAAATAAACAGGGACCGACAGTGACACATTTTGGGTTGAAAAATGTAAAACTAAAAGGTTAGAAAAGCAATTTATTTGGTTATATATTAATAAATTTAAAAAATCAACAGCAATGGTTTTAGTTTCTGTATGTTTATTCTTGTTCCTTTTGAATTTAGGTAAAAAATTTAACATATTTGCTGATTTTATTAAAGTTTTAATTGGTCTTCTTATCCTGTTTCTCATTATAAACAGTCAGAGGTGGAAAGTAACTATAAGTAGAAGTACTTTGTTACTGTACTTAAGTACTTTTTTTAGGTATCTGTACTTTACTTGAGTATTTATTTTTCTGGTAACTGTTCACTTATTCTTCCTACATTTGTGTATAAGTATCTATACTTTATACTCCTTACATTCTCGTCGTTACTTTTTCAAACTAAATGGATGTGATAGTAAATAAGTGGAGAGAAATTCTGACTTTTTATCTCACAATTTTGACTGTTGATTTCCTAATTATACATTTATTATCTCATATTTATGACTTTTTATGTCATAATTGTGATGTTTTATCTCACTATTTTCATTTTGTATCTCATAAGTATAGAATTAAAAAAAAAAAAAAAACTCAATCATGCTCATACCCACAAAACTGAGTACCGTGACCCAATCAAACATGTTATCTACACAGTAGCTCACTTTTAAAGGCTTTATTTTTCAATACTTTTGAAACTTTTCAGATTTTTTTGTGGTTAAATAAGTTGCATTTCATCCACTGCAATGAAAAAAAATCCAGTTTTACTTCTTTTTTTTGTTGTTGTTTTTTTTTTTACTTTATTGCAATTGAGAAAATGTACTTTTTTACTTAAGTAAAGGAGTTGAGTCAGTACTACATGGCAGAATGACAGTACTTTTACCACCTCAATAAACAGCCTAGTTGTTAAATGTTAAATGTGCAGGACAATTTATCTTTGTCTTTGAGTGTGTTTCAATGTGTGTGTGTGTGTGTGTGTGTGTGTGTGTGTGTGTGTGTGTGTGTGTGTGTCTCAGTAGAGTTTCAATGGCAGATTAGCGGTCAAGGGAACCTCTCTGTCTCTCTGTCACTTGATCCTTGCAACACCGTTCCCACAACACTACAAAAGACCCAGCAGGAGACAGGCGGCCGTTGTTCAGATGAAAGATAGAACTTGGGAAAATGATCGTGAAAATATTTGGAGTGAATTCCAGTAACACAAGGAGAGACTTTGTTGGGCAGGAAATGGACTTTTATATCATTTTTGAGATCATATTGTCATTCGCTGACAAATAGCCGTGCTGACAAGTGAGATCAAAAGTGAACAGATGGAGTTACTTGAAGAAAATAGTATAAGTATTATTCTCAATTATACCCCAATATATCATCTTTTCCCTCTTATTTTCTAGTCACTAAACTATTTAAAGAATACATTTGACATATAAAAATGAAGTCAACAATCCATTTCCTAAGAAAAAATTAACTGATAATTCATTATAATGAATAATTACAAAATTATTTAAAAAATAAAAGCAATTTCTTTAAACAAAACATCCTATTTACCTGTAGGTTGTTCAGATGAAGGTGAGGTGGGATCAAAAGGAAGGCAGGACGCTCTTTGCTGCTGATGCTACAGGTGAACTTTTATGCAGGTGAGCAGGAAGTGGGTGGAGCCAACTCCAACTGGAGGTGTGTTTATTGCTCCCTAAGGTTTTGAGAAAGAACGTAGAAGGTAATGAGTAACTGCTTAAAGGCTGTGTTCCAAGAAATGAATTAGCATTGATATAATTTACATTTTTGTTTTTGGTTAATTGTTAATTTTCACCAATGATTACTTTTTTTAAAGAACTTATTATTAACTTGTATGTTTTCTGTCTAACCCTCTGCATTCTATTTTTTCATGCAACAAAGAGTGATTTCAGAAACTCTATTATGACCTTCAAAATGTAAATATGTGCATGTGTTAGCAAACAGGTTCTATTTACTGTGTTTCAGGCAGATTGGTGCAACACAGCTCACTGTGCAGTGGATTTAAGATGTTTTATTTATAAGGCTGTCAAAATTAATGCATCAATGCAAATTAATCCACCATCATGATTAATCTGATTAAAAATTGTAATGCAGTTAAATAGAACAGTTGTTGACAGTTATTTTGTTTCAAGTTGTCGAAGGTGTTGAATAAACATTTCAATTGAATATATATATATATTTGCATATATTTAACATATTTTATCACCTTTTTGTATTTTAGAATAATTCAGAATATGTTTTGAATTTGTCACACCTTTTTCATGTTAGATTTTTTTGTGAAATAGTGGATTTCGCAGGTTTTGTATACTTCTATCTGCATTTATGTGTTTCTTGGTGTATTTTTGTGTATTTCGTGGGAATTTTAAGTACAAAAGAAAATAAACAAAACACTGATACAAAACAGTAGAACAACATAAAGTGTTTGATCATAATAAATCAAAATGAATCCAAAGCAACCGTGTGATCAATCTGATTAAAATGTTTAATCATTTGACAGCCCTACTTTTATCTCATGTTTTCTCCATGATTGTAATAATAATAATAATAATAATAATAATAATAATAATAATAATAATAATAATAATAATAATAACAATAATAATAATAATAATAATAATAATAATAATAATAATAATAATAATAATAATAATAATAATAATAATAATAATAATAATAGCATCTTTGATCAATTCCATCATGAAAACGTTCATACGTTTCCTCAGCGTCCCTGGCCAGTGCAGATCTCTTCCTCCCCTGTTGTCAGTCATCTCACTGTAACTTGACTCTCTTTCTACCTGTTGGTGATAAAATATTCAACAAGTTGCTCAGAGAAAGAAAACCTGCTGGTTGAAGCATGTCGAAACAAACAGGATGTGGGTTGGAGCAGCTCAGCTCAAACATATCAGGATGATGAGGATTTCACTGCCTTCTATTTTACTCAAAATTCATTATTACATGTAAAATAAGTTAAAGTTCAACCGAGTATTTTATAATAAATGTTTGTTAAATGATTATTATTATGTATTTCTAAATTTGGGAATATAAAATCATAATAGAACTAAAATTTCCTATCAATTCAATCCATCTGTATATTTATACATGTTGTATATTTTAGAAATTATTTTCCTTAATTTGCTATTTTTTTTTTTATTTCTTGTCTTGTCTTTAACACTGTAGACATGCTATAACTCAAACTCAAACTGCTGCTTTTTGTTGCACTCTGACTAATTCCATTGTTCTACAAGTAAAATGTTTCTGGAATAAAAAAAATAATGACATTTTACCACATGTGTTATAGTGATAAAGAAAACTCAAGTCTTAAATGCTGGTTGGCTCAAGTTTCCAAGATAAGTCTTGGGTCGAAATGTGTAATTGTTAGAATGAACAATAGAATAGGTTTTAGTCCAAATGAATAATGGTCTCGGATCTACTACAAAACACTGTCTGCACATTATGATCCATTCACTTTACAGGTTCTTTCTAGTGGAATATTTACTAATCCATTGTATACATGTACATAAACCACCATATATGTGGAATAACACACCATCATATATATTAAAAACATGAACTAACCAACACTAAAGTCATTTGTTTTATGATTCATCTTATTAAAGTATGTAAGATTTAGCACATTTAATATCTGAAGCAGATACTTTCTAATATATATATATATATATGTATGTATGTATGTGTGTATGTGTGTATGTGTGTGTGTGTGTGTGTGTGTGTGTGTGTGTGTGTGTGTATGTGAGTGAACTTTCCCTCATTTTATCATATTCAAATGAAGGCAAATGTATTATTTTTTCAATCATAACTACAGGCATATGATCCATTCAAGAGAACAGATACAGATGAAACTGCAATGTCCAAACAACAGCTGATAATACAATTATAATAAGCTAGTACTTTTTAGTAGCCCCTGCTGTACTAGTTAGCACTTGTTAGTTGATTATCTTTAATGTTACAGCTGTAATCTGCCTCCACTCTGTGGTTCAACTTGGTGAATACAACAGCTATGTTTCCTAAAGTACCCATATAATCCAAAAGAGGGCAGCAACAAGCTTTAGTACTGCAGTCATTTTACATCTGTGTCTAAACAAATATCCTTATTTATCCAAGATTTTGGCTCTGAGTTCTTATCTGGACTGTGTTAGAATATTAGTTGGAATGAAGAATTGAAACATATAGTTTATATTGTGATTTCATGCTTAATAGCTTTAATGTTGTTAAAACACTGGGCAACATTTTGAATCATGAAGATAATGTTAATCCTATTTGTGAAACTATAAACATTTAAGACACAAAGAACAAACCCACATAGAAACATGATGTTAGTTTGTGAAAACATATACAATTAAATGTTGTATCTATTCTAATGTTCAAATCTCCATAATAACTTACAACAAACATGATATATAAGAAAAACAAAAATAAAAATTCAGCAAGAAATTCAATTACAAAAGTGATCAAAGAAATCCCTCATCTTATTCTCATTTTAATTTCACTTTCTTTCACTTTCCTTCAGTCATTGCAGATCAGTGTTTGGTAGTTAAATAAATAAACAGGTGATTAGACTGGCAGGATGTCAGGATACTACTCATGACCCCACTTGACCTTTCATGACCCCTGTCAGAAGTGATCATGTGACCATAGCAGTATTTGCACACAATCGTCCCAGAAGATGTCACACACACTGGGTCAACATGAGATAATAAACCACAGAGGCACAATGTGTTGATGTAGACCCTTAAATATGACCTTAAATGAGTGTGAATCAAACAACACTGTGATGGCAAACTTTCAGAACTGCCTTTTTTTTGTTGTTAATGAGAAAAAGCTTTAAATAAATAAATAAAATTGCAGTGTAAAGTAGAAACATGAAATGATAGCACAGTAGTGGGGGACACAAAAAAGTTTTTGCACACCCCTAAAATTTGACACTTTCTAATCTTATCATGAAATATTTGCAGGAAAAAAAATGCACATGTAAATGATAAGAAAAAAACAAAACAAAATTATTGATAGATGAATGTTTGAACAGATATATGATGTGCAGGACGATGTGTAAACAACCACTTTTTTAACTCGTCTGCCCACAACTAGGACCGCAATAAATATATTTGAAAAGGATAGACCCGACCCGCTTCTGGGCCCGCAT
>CM035794.1:20509879-20537379 GCA_020466265.1 Siphamia tubifer | reverse complement strand
ACAGCAGCATGTATGAAAATAAAGGAAAAATGAGGCCAAATGCTGGTTGGTTGTACTTTCCAAAATCCAGACTTGGGTCAAAATGTGAAAATCTGTGGATTAATAAGAGAATGGCTTGTACTCAAAAGGAATGTCTGTCTCAGAGCTACAAGATCTACCCCAAAACACTGTCTGCACTTTACAATACCTTCACTAGTGGAACATTTATGAATATAATGTATAAATATATGTATGTATTATCTGCAATAACACTTTATTATATATATATATATATATATATATATATATATATATATATATATATATATATATATATATATACATTGAAAGCTTTGACGGGCCACATTTGGCCCCCGGGCTTTATGAGACCCCTGGTGTAAATACATGAAAATATAAACACCTAACAAAGAAAAAAAAAATGCAGTTGCAACTATTTATATTTTTATGATAGTATTTTACTGATCTTGCCCACTTGAGATTGAATTGGTCTGAATGTGGAACCTGAACAGAAAGGGTTGTTCATATCTGTGTCATTTTTATATTTCACAAATTCATCCCAAGGGCCAGACTGGACCCTTTGGTGGGCCAAACCTGGGCCACATGTTTGACACCTGTGCTTTACAGGTTCTTTCTAGTGGAATATTTACTAATCCATTGTATACATGTACATAAACCAGCATATATGTGGAATAACGTACCATCATATATATTAAAAACATGAACTAACCAGCACTAAAGTCATTTGTTTTATGATTAATCTTATTAAAGTATGTAAGATTTAACACATTTAACCATTTAAACTTCCAAGGGTCTACATATAGTCGCTCAAAAATGTTACGTAAACAACCCAAACCTGTCCCAAATGTCACATGACCTAATGTAGTTTGACAATGGAGATTCTCACACAACGTAAGATATAAACCACTTTCAGATAAAATAACCACAGCAGGTACAATCACTCATTTGTTCAAAATACAAATGTTAAACAGTTGATCTGAACCTTTATGTCTCATAATTATCCACAGAGGAACCATAATCCAACAAAAACATCCAAAACAAATGTCCATATGTAGTCCAAAACACATAAAAAAAAATCAATAAATATGCACAAATATTTTATCTATTGCATCATTTATCAGGACCTGCCTCCAATATCCTAGTTTTCATCTTAATATTTTCATTTATAATAGAAGCAAACACTAAATGTACATCATCAAAATAGGTCAAGAACAACATTCAATTGACTTTATTAAGAAATGTAGGTGAAATTGAGTTGAAGTTTAAAGGGTTAATGTTTGAAACAGACACTTTCTTAAAAAAAATAAATACTGTAGAGCAGTGTAATGCAGAATGTTCAATAAAGGTTTGAGTGTGAGGTTTACACTGCCAGCTTTATTGAAATGTGTGTCTTAAGAACTGTTTTAAAATACATGTGAGAAAAATGGCCAAAAAGTAATTACAATAATGATCACACTTCATTTGTTCCATTTCATTGTGGTTCTTTGTTCAGTCTGACTCTACAGTGGGGGGGGAAAACCCACCTCAATGTTTCTAAAAGCAACACAATAAATGAACCGTTTAACATTTTTGACATTTTTTTTAATAACCTCTGCTATATTTCTCACAGTGCCACATCAAAAGTTTAGGTCTGATTTAAAAGTGGATACATTATTTCACCAATTTTCATGACTGCTGCTCCACTCCAGATCCTGATTGATGTAATTTAGACCCCGACTTAGTGTTTGATGGGCGGACTTCAGTACACCCGCCCCTCTCTGATAAGAAGATAAGAATCTGTAGAGGAGAAATTACACACAGATAACAACATATGTGAACAACTGTGGAGGTCAGCACCTGCACTCGCTCCTTTCTTTGCCTTTTTTTTTTTGTATTTTTTTTTTTGTACCTCCTTCATTTTGGTTTTGCTCCCACTGTTTAAGTGCAGGTTGCTTTTGTGTAACGGAAACACGTCAGACCATTCTACATGTGTGTGATCCTTATCAGAGGGGTTGGTAATATTTAAGATATAGATCTATATGTGTAGCTGGTGAGTGTATGAAAAGTTAAAAGGGAAAGAGTCCTTGTGTAGATGTATGTGTGTGTGTGTGTGTGTTTTAACTCTTTCATTTTAAGGAAACTTGGCTTAGAACAGGCTCTTATCCTGTGCACATCTGGGGAAGTAGCAGCAGAAGGGCAGCACCTCTGGGAGCTGTTCACTTGTACAGATAAAGTCCTGCTGACAACTGAGCAACTAGTACTGCTATGTGATATATGTGCCTTGCTTCGAGGCTCTTCAGCAGTACATGGGTCAGTGGAGAAGTGGGGAATTAGCTAATACAAATGTTAATACAGAATGTTAAAAAGTGCACTTTGTATTTCAGGCAGGAATTTTACATTGGATGTAAGAAGTGGAATAACATGCATTTGTTTTTTTCTAGGGCTGTCAAAATTAATGCATCTAAATTACAATTATTATTATTATTATTATTATTATTATTATTATTATTATTATTATTATTATTATTATTATTATTATTATTATTAATAATAATAATAATAATAATAATAATAATAATAATAATAATAATAATAATAATAATAATAATAATAATAATAATAATCACATTGTATGTACCCTGTATGAACTGACGCCTCCTACAGGGTGTACCCCGCCTTCACCCATTGTAGGTGGATTAGAACCCCAGTGACCCCTGTGACCCTAGTGAGGATAAAACACGTTTCAGATGATGAGATCAGATTAATTACATGGTTGCTTTGAATGAATTTTAATTAATCATGATCAAAATACTTTATGTCAGTCGACTGTTTTGGGTGTTTTTTATTTTTTAATCAAATGTCCCACAAAATCCACAAAAATCCACTAAGATACAAAAAATACAGACCAAAAAAATATCCAAAACATGCTAAAATCAACAAAAATCCACACATACACACAAAAAAATGTAACACGAAAAAGCTATGAAAAATCCAAAACGTATTCAAAAACCTTCAAAAACACTGAAAAAACACCAAAAAAATGGGATATAATATTCAAAACATATACAAAAATAGGAATACTGTATATATGCAATTAAAATGTTCATTCAACAGTTTCTATAACAAAACTTGAAACAAAACAAATTTAAGAATATGTTCCATTTAATTCCATTAAAATTTGTAATCAGATTAATCATGATGATGGATTATTTCATGTTAATGTGTTAAACTCTAATTTTAACACAGTTAAATTGAACAGTTCTTTCAAGTTGTTTTGTTGAAACTGTTGAATAAACATGTCAATTGCATATATATGCCTTTTTTTGTGTTTCTTTGTGTGTTTGTTTGGGGAAATTTGTGTCCAAGGTTCTGTCAGTCCTATTGGAAGCCTAATATACTATTCGCATGGGATAAGTATTACCTATGGACCACTGGTAATTCGTAATTACCCCCATACCTCTGTGTTATTGTGTGGGGCATTCGGACGGGATAAACTTTTTTTTTTTTCTTTTTTTGTCTGATTTTGTTCTCATTGTTTAACACCACAGAGGGGGAGTCAACATTATTTGAGATCAATGTATATTTTAGTCTTGCAGCCAAATATTTTAATATTTAGTGCATGTGACTGACCATCATCGGTCCTCCCTGAAAGCTGAGCAGACATCCTTTATTAGAACTCTCTATTATAAGCCAGGGAGGGCAGTGCTACACCTCAGTGATGTGTGGGGGGAATTCAGGTAAATTACAGACATTATGGCCAGATATGTCGTAAGTCCACAACATCTATTAATAAGGTAGTATGAAAACAAAGTATGGATAAGAACAGCGCTGTATCCACAAAGGGAACAATCCCATTGATATGGATGCAGTCTGTAAATTTGTTCCACGCCTTCAAAATAAGAGCGGGATCAGTGCAGATGAAAGCAGTCTCGAGGTTACAATGGAAGTGAATGGACAGTTCTTAGTATAGACTTTCCTTCTGGTAAACAGCCGACTGAATCTATAGAGACAACCTCAGATAGCTATAAATGTTAGCGTACATGTGGGTTGGCGTGACCGTATCTTCCTTATCGCATGCTGCCACACAATTCCGGCTGCTTCCTGCATTATTAACTCCAGAAAAAGACAAGAGGCGTGCAATTGAAATCACAAACACGGACACTCGCATTCACACGGGACTTGAGTTACCTCTGGACGTCGGTTTTTCGCCAAAACACAGTAGGTTATTTGCGGCAGAATTATTACTGAGCAAAGTACGAACATGGTGCATTCGCATGGGACTAAGAACTCAGACATTCTCCATAATTATTCTGAATTACCAGTGGTCCATGGGTAATACTTAGCATAAGTCAGGGTTCAGTGTCTTTACCCAAGGACACTTCGACAGACAAAGCTGGGACTTGAACCGCCAACCCTTTGGTCATTGGATGACCTGCTCTACCAACTGAGCCACAGCCGCCCCAAGACAAGTGACAAGTAGACGAGTGTTATTTGTCTTTACATAAATTCAAGACTATGCCATCTTACATTTCACTGACATATTGTTTGAGATTATGACAAATAAAACTTTGAATATCAGATCTTTCTCAGGCTGTGCGTCATAATTAAAGAGTAATGGCCCTAAAAACAAACAGTAAAAATGGTATTTAAGTTTGATATTAAAATACATCCCTGTATGCATTTGTTTTCCAGGTCACTCAATAATTAGTAGGTTCAATATTATGGACATTAGGGGTACAGTATTAGTCATTTTGAAAACTTGACCCATCAAATAAGTCATATTATAGTTTTAAAATGTAATACAGAAGCAAAAGGAACTAAGTCTGGGGCTCCAAATCCAGACAAGACACACAAGACAATAATGATAGATCTGAGTGATCCACTAATGCGATCATTGGATGTTTGTTTTGGGGGAAGAGAACTCAAAATCCAATGTTGCTCAGCTTTCCTTCATTTGGTCCCATTAACGGCTGGCAACACTCTTGTTTTTCCGTTGTTGAAAGAAGCCCTTTCATATTCATATCCCATGTACTGTGTGTGTTTGTGTCGTTGGGAATGATTCCATACGGAGCATAATCTCCAAAAATTGAAATTAGCGGATCAAAATTAGTCTAAAAGAGGAAAATTCAGTTGTCATGTTGAGGATTCAGTACTATAATTGTTGCCACATCTAAAAAAAAAAAAAAGAAAAAAAAAAAAAGACACTCCTCCATTTGTTGTGGTGTCAAATGAACAGCTCTAATGACATAATGTCGACTATGTTTAGAGAAAAGGCAACATGTTTTAAACAAATACATGATGTAATGTAAATTTGGCAAGAAAACCATTAAATTCATCCCTAAACAGGAAAAGCCAAGCTAGATCCCCCAAAATGTTTAATATTTTTCTCAATTGGGATAAAAATGTTACAATGTAGGTCACTATAAAGGGCAGTAAACTTGCAGTTCAGTTAATTGGGTAAAGAACAAGTGGAAATGAGTGTCTAAATTACAAGCATTTTGTGATGAATGACGGTGTGACATATTAGCAATTAGCCTATACCTGAGCCTGATTAAAATAAGTACTGTACATAGTTAAAGGACATGTCTGTGACAGATCTGAAAACAGGAAAAGATGGACTGGTTTCTTTGAGCTCAGAGCTACATAAAGCATTTTAGTGCTACTTGCTTGAAGTAAGTTGTTGATCAATATGCCCAGCGGGTGCGATGAATATGCACGAGGCGTCCGCCACAGCGGCCCGGTAATTGCCGGTCGTCAGGGGTGGCAGGCACGGTAATTTGCATCTTGGGGATCCTGCAATCAGCGTTCTATTCATTAGCACGCCAGCCGCTTCATCTGCTGGCCACTCAGAGCTGCCAATCTCCTCTCGGCAGCCAAAGCATTAGAAAAAAAACAGAATGGAAAAGTTTCAATTACAAGCTATGGCTGCGGGTAGTGGTGTAACAAGTCTTACACCCTATATTTAGGCTGTTTTATGCAGGTGATTGACTGTTACTGCTTTGTGAAAGAAGAGGGGGAAAAAAAATGCTCAATGAAACCTCTATAATCTCATCTATTTTATATCACCTTTATCTCGGGGTGACTGTCTGCATTCACAAGGGGAGAGAGGACACCGACTATGACATCCTCGCCCGTCTGAAGTGGGTCTTAAACACTTCTTTTGAAACAGAGCAGGGAAGGGTTACATAAAAGAAACCATATATATAAGTGAACACTGTTACTCAAGCCTATTATTTAGGAGCTGCTTATACGCTAACATCACAATGAAAATCACTTTCCAACACTAATGCAGAGCCTAATAACAGCCTATATGACATATTTGATCAAATCAGGAAAAGAAAGGAGCCTGATATATGAAAATAACAGCCGCTTTGCACCTCTACTTGTCTCTTCTGACTAATATTTCACATTGACAGCTTCATATGTAAACCTGCTTCTCACTATCGTGCCATGCATCCTGTCTTCACCATCCTCCTCCTGTTTTATTGTTTTTACTCCTCACTTTTGAGAAGAGGATGCACAACTGTTGGAACTTCATCCTGATGACTTGTAGACCCAGGGGATGAGTCACTCAGTGTGCATTCTTATGTGTGTGTGCCTGTGTGTTTCTGCCAGCGTAACAGCAGGAAGGGAGTTCCTTGTGGTAGAAGAAACATCGTCTCGGGAGTAGTGAGTGCCAAAAGAGTGCACGTGTGTTTGTGTGTGCTTGTGTTTGCAGTAGAGCTGTGAATCTTCTATTGTTTTACAGAGACATAGTTGCTGTTTCCTGCGTCATAAATCCACACGTAGACGCACAAGCACGATGATATATTGTAATACAGGCTAAATGTATGAGTAAAAGTACACACATAATACAACAGACAGAGAAAATTCGCAATGGTGTTCTTTTTTAATTCTGTTTTTTTTTTATATAAAGATTGTCCTTTCTTAAACTGTTCTTACAGCTTGGACTATGATCTTTTTTTTGGTGCTCTTCGAACCTCTATTTCCCGAGAGTCAATACAATTGTATCTAATCTAATCTAATAACATGCACATTAACAAACACACATTAATGGTACAACAGAACAAATACAGTACTGTATAATTGTCCTGCCAAACATGTAGAAACATGCATTGATCATGGTCTGTGCAAACACACATCTTTTGCCCTGCTATTGTCTTAGAGAGGAAACCCATGAGCGGAGGAGGAGGTCGGGCCTTGTCCTCAGCTCCAGAAGACTGCAGGATGATCTGATGGAGAGAAAACACCAGGATGGAAAGACAAAGCAGAGAGGAGGCAAAAGAGGAAGAGGAAGAGGAAGAGGAAAAACGAAGGTGAGGCAAGATGTTATTGCCCTGAACTGACGTATTCACCGACAACAGCTTTGGAACTGAGCAAAGAAGTGTGATGGAGTAGAGGTGGAAGATTTTATATAATAATAACAAGGCAGTCGGAGACAGCAGACCTCCACCAAGGCTTGGTATAGCGTCATATGATGTCAAAACATGCAACCATAGGTGTTGACCCACCTGATGTGTGAAGATGAGATGATGCGAATTGAAAAAAAAACATATTATATCTTGTATATCTTTTAGCTGTTGACCTTTAGTGTGACTTTGACCTTTGACCTTCATTGCTCAAAATGTAATGGATTCTTCCTTGACCCATTATCTATCATTCCTGAAAGTTTTGTCAAAATCCTTTCAGAACCTTTTGTGTAATCCTACTGACAGACAGACAAACAATCAGACAAACAAACGGATCCGAATTTAATATCTTCTTGGCGGAGATAAAAGTTAGCCCAAAAAAAAAGAAAAACAAAGCAAATCACATTGCTAACTCATACGGGTTCAGAAACAAAATGGACCCAAGTGCAAAACTCAGAAACAGGAATATGTTTTTAAGTGTTTATTATGAAAACAGTCATTCACTGCAGACTGGGTTGCTGTATGGTGGATTGTCAGGTGCCATGTGACAGCAACTGACGGGGAAACCAAAATGACAATCAAAACCCAGACAAAGTTCAGAACCAGATATCGAAACACAGTAGTCAGGGGAAATCCAAAAATCATTACCAGGGTCCAGGCGAAGGTCATAACGTGGATCCAAAAACCAGAATGGGGCCTACAACTCTCAGTCAGGGACAGACGCAGGATCAGGCAACAGGAGGCAATAATCAGGCAACAAAACAGACAGGGGGTAGAAAACAGACAGAAACCAGAAAACCAGACCAAGTAATACACACATAAAACCAGACCAGATACAAGACCGCTTATTTGCTCCATGAAAGACAGACAAACTCGCACCAGACAAAGACACAAGAGGAGTTTATATAAGACCCAAAACAGGTGATCCACATGAGGCTAAATTAAAGGGGCTGGCCAACACCAATGACAGGAAGTCATATAACCAAGAACCAAGATGTCAAAATAAAAGCCCAGACACTAACAATGCCAGAAAAAGAGGAAGACAAACAGAAAACTTAAAAAAACAATACAATAGAAGTCTGGATTGACACTAATGAAAAACAAAGAAATAAACAAAAACAAGATGTCATTGTCACTTCTGGAAAATAACAATTTTGTCATGTTTTCTGTAAAGTACTGGTAACACATCCAGAATGTACTTGACCTTAGTTTATTGGTAGCTGGGCACTCAACCCTCTCAAGGGTTAAGCATTTCAGAAAATGAATGAATGAATGTAATATTGTCTAAGGTTTTCCAATAAAGGATGTCAAAAATATTAAATAGGATTTCAAAATCAATGTAGAATTTGATTGAAAGGCCAGTCATAATATATATATATATATATATATATATATATATATATATATATATATATATATATATATATATATATATATATATATATGAGTATAACTGATTTTAAGATCTTTTAATGTTTAAAATTTAAGCTCTCCCATGAAGAAGTTTTAAAATCCAAGTTTGTGCTGAAATGAATTAGCCTACATAAAACTCCAAATCTCAATCTGCATAAAACATAACACAGTGTAACACAAGATATTGTATAACACACAGTCCACATCAAGCTCTGAGTGTAAGAGTCTGATGTCTTTATAATAGTATCTACTAAATGGATGGACGACTTATTACTGGCACAGAGTAATTTAACTGATTAAAGCCACCACATCAATGAGCGCATGTAAGTGTGTGAGTGATTGATATATTATTTATATAGTCATTAAGAGCTGACAGCTACCATTCTTTATGAGCAAGGTGAAAGAAAACAGACAGCAGTCCACTTAAATATTGAGAGGTTTAATGTATATTTTGAAAAACTGTTTGTGGCCAAGATAAGGTGAGTAGAACTGAAATACAGATGATTACAACAATTAGAGGTACGGACCTCTTATTCATTTGTACATGTAAGTACATGTATATACACAGCACGTACAAAATAGTGTCTCTCATTGCTGATTAAAATAAACAAATACTATTTAGGTATGAGTTGTCTTCCATTTATAGTCTTTGCTCTTTGACAAGCTTATACATATTATTCAATATAATCAATTAAAGATTATAATTAGTAGTTTGTATTGCAATGTAAATGCATCATGAAATTAATCTATCAACAAGCTGGATCTCATTCACCTCTCAGATATTCTTAGTACAGTGGTACCTGAACTTATTAAATTAATTGGTTCCATAAGTGGTTTCATACCATTAATTTTTCGTGAATAAAGTCACGTTTTACATGTAAAAGGTTTGTTCCAAGGCCCCCAATACTAACCCTCAAAAAATTTAAAAATTATGAAAGTATAAACATTTTGTATCAAATATGTGTTAAAAGTAAAAGAAAATTTAGATTTTAGATATAATTTATTGGTCTCAGTGGGTAAATGTGTCTTCACTGACTGAACATTAAACATTAAACTGTTAAAATGAACAAGACATGCAAATCACTTACATATTGTGGCTGTTTTAATTGTCACTTTCACATTCAACAATGTTTGTTGATGGACGTTTGGTGAAATATCGATCCAAAGACGATTGCCTTTGATGACTTTTCATAATCTTCCTAAAATGTGCAAGGCATACGTTGTCAAAGCATTTTTTCGGGATGTTTTTTTTCCACAAATTCAGAAAGTCGATGAAATGTGTCCAGCATGTCTTTAATTGTTGCTGATGGAATGATGGCTGCCACTTCTATTGATAACGCAGCCACTTCTTCTTTTCATTGGCACCAGGAATCACTTTCTTTGGGCTCATGATAAATAACAAATACGTACTGTAATAAACTGGGAAAAACTCACCAAACAGCCGTAACTCTGTCCTTTATGCGTGTTAGAACTCTGTGATGAATGAGGGTCAAAGGCTCACCAAAAGCATCATGGGTAGCTCCCTCATGGACAACAGGATGCTTTGTATAGTATTGTATTTACGTCTCGGGGGTTTGATTTTATTTCATAAACTGAAATTTCTTTCGTATTCAGAGATGAAAAATTGCCGTAAAGGTTTTTCGTAATTTGGATTATTCGTTAGCTGGGTCTTTTGTAAGTTGAAGTACAACTGTATATGAGAACCACCACCACGAAACCAGGCATAAGTGTCTGGAAATCAAAACTGAGTTATCTGTGTAGCTTGGTAGAGTGGAAACTAAGGTTTAAGATGGTGAAAAAATTATGTTTATATCACAAGTAGAACCAAAGTTATGGTCATTTTAATATCCACATTTGGACATATTTTGCAATTTGCATTTTTTAGAAATTGTCCGTCAAAGTTTTGGACTGTTTTGGGGTAGGAAGTCCTTAGCAACGCATAATAATTTGTATCCGATTGACACAAATTTTTCACAGATGTTAAAGGACACTCTGATGGACATGTCACAGAAGTTTAATATATTATAATAATAGGACAGAAGTGCGACGTATTACAATCATTTGGCTTACGCTATTGGACAGATCATTCAATATAAGCTTTTACCTCGTACCGAACACTTGGGTGTTTACCCACGGAATGGAGATCGTTTTGTTCGGTGAAAAGAGGTGGAAGTCGGCTTTGTCTTTGCTCAGCAATCCCTGAACTTTTGTCGCCGCTTAAATAATTGACTCAATAAACACCTTTATTAATTGAATTTCAATGTAATGACCACGGGAACTGAAAATAGAGGTGTTAAGGTACCGTTTTTTGATAAAATGTAAACACAAATAAGAAATCGCCTTCCAGCCTAATTTTGGCTGTAGCTCTGAACAGGTCAGCGCAACTTATGCCTGATTTCGTGCTGAGCAGTCACATATATTCATAGCCCTAAACAGAGTGTCAGAATTATTTTGTTTTTGGTCCAATTGCCATCACCATTGGTTACCACGATAACTTGAAAGATACTCTGTTTAAAAATTCCACATTTTCCATAACAATGAATATCATGGAGAAGAAGAACTGATTTGATTTTGGAGGATTTATCAATTCTTAATTTCACACAGTCAAAAGTTGAAAATCACTAAACACTCTTTTGTTCATATATCTGGAACTATTTGTCTGACTGACTTCAAATCAAGTCCAAATGAAAGGTCATGACCTGGGGATGCCTCACGTCATGACATCATAGCCATATCATGATTAAGGATTGGGGACATTCAGAGATATAACTCTAGCCATCGCTACTGACAGCATAAGCCTGGTTTATTTTTCCAAAGATGTAGATTTTCAGTTTTCTGCCAATCATTCTCACTTTTGCACCATTTAATACTGTTACGCTGAAACTCAAAGCTAAAAGAAACAGATTTCTGTTATCTCTGAAATGTTTCTGTCAAATTATTACGAAGCACCAACTCTGCATGAATGAATATCTTTACTGTGCTTCTGCAAAATGACTTTCTCCTTCTTTTCTTTCTTTCTTGATCACACACACACACACACACACACACACACACACAGAGTACCTCCCAATTTCTCCAAATGACTGAAATAACACTATTACCCTTGCTATCATCATGTCAAAACCCTTTTCAGTGTCAGTCTGTCTCAGCCGGTATGGATGACCAGGCCTGCAGCTGTCAAAATTCCACAAAAAGAGAAAAGAAAAATAATAACTGTGGTTGTGAAAAGACTTCCAGAGACACAAGAAGAGGAGGAGAGCACAAGTTGAAAGCAAAGGTGAATTCCACAGATGTAAAATGCTGGGAATTTCTGATGTTCCCTTGTCCGGTTTAGAACAACAAACCCTTTTTTTTTTCTTTTTTTTTAAGAGGTGTGAGTGGTACACCAACACCGTTGCGCCTTCATAGACCTGAAAAGAAAGAAAACCCCAAGAGCTGTCTGAAACGGAGTGAACTTCATAGTCCTGCCCATAGAGACAAGTTGACACGCACCTGTCAAAGACGTCTATTAGTTTAGATTAGTTTGTGTGCACGTGCACGAGACAGAGTGAAGGGGTTCAGAAACGAAGGCAACGGTGTGTGCAGTGTAGCTCTGTGGGTGGCAAAGGAGAGGGATCACTGGATCTGACAGGAGCTATTTGACTAATCCAAAACAACAGCTGTAAGGTAGAGATGAGGGGATGAAGGGTGGAGGAGGAGGAGGAGGAGGAGGGGAAGTACAGGAGTTGAGGTGGGAGAACGGCTGTCAGCTGAGGAGAATTTTTGGAAGAAAAGGGGAAATATGGAAAGGGAATATGAAAATTAATTCCGCATGTAAGCCCTGAGGGGGGAAAGAGAACCTAAAGCACCGTAAACAGAAAAAGAAAATGTTGGAAACAACAAAAAGAAAAGCGTAGGGTTAGGTGATGTAACATCTGCAGAATTGTGACGGGGAGGGGGGATAAAGAGGAAAGAGAGAATGAGGGAGACAGGCAGAAACTGTTTTGTCGAAACTAACGGGGAGGATCGCCGGGTTGCATCCATTAGGCCGCGTACAGGGGGTTGTATCAGCAAACCCACCGCAAGACAGGTGAGAATGATTACACACAAGTACACACCACATCCTCACACACACACACACACACACACACACACTAACCTTCATTTCACATCTGGTTGAGTTTTGTTGAGGGAAGCTGCGTTAGGGTGGTCCTTGCTCTTCTAACACGTCCGTCCTGTTAACACAGCGGGCCATGGTGAGGCCGTCACCCTGCAGGGCAGCAAGTACAGGAGGTGTAGCACTGCAACTACAAAAAGTGGTTAAGGTTTTAAAATATAACTTAACCCTTTCATGCATGAATTGCTGATAAACTAGTGATATATTTGAGGCAAAATTCCCCCAAATATCTGATTTCTTTAACATCATACACCAATATGCACTGTAGTGGAGCCTGTGCATCTACTTTAATATGTAATATTGTTTATTTTTTAAGCATAAATACATCCATAAAACATATTGCTGCTTTAAACCTTTCATGCAGCTGTTCAAAGGTGTTCCCTTGTAGATTCATATGTATTTTATTGTCATCATTATGCATCTTCCCATACACTGTAATTCATACTATAACAGTAACAATCCTGTTCTTGATCAACCTGATCTGTAGTAACATATTTGATTGTTAATCAGTTGCTTGTTATTGCTATTAGATTATTAATTAACATTTTTTTTTCATATTATCTCTGTAAAGTGAGTAATGACTCAAATGTGAAAAAACAGATTAACAAAATAAAAAACAAATACACAGTTTTCACACAGTATATCAGTAAATTAGATTCACACAGTATATCTTGCTTCAAAAATTAAACATATGGTGTCCAGCTGAGTGGACATGTTTGCAACTTCATGAAAAATACATTGATAAAAAACTGTTTAAATTTTTTGGGCCTGAAGAGAAATAAAAACACAAATATTGACATAATTTATACATGAAAGAGTTAAAAAAGCAACTATTTCTCTGTTAACTATAGCTGTCAATTATAGTAAATGTCTCAAACAAAAAACATAAGGATTAAACTGTGAACAAAGTATTCCCTACAGTGTCGGTAAGTAGAGATTTTTTTTTTACGACCATACAATATTGTACAGTAATTGGTTTCATTAAACAATGAAGGTAATGTGAGCATAGCAAATATTAGAAAATGTAATGGTACTACTGTTAAGAACAATGCAGCTTTAATTGGTGATAACTGTAATCATGGCATGTATAAAAGTGTAGAAAATTAGTAGAGTTGAATAAATATATTTGAAAAATTCTCTTTTTGTTTTAAAGGGGCTCTGCAGGGATCCTGTTAAACCAAACCTAGAAGCTCATCCCATCTCAAACCAACTGGATTTTTCCAATGTCTTGTGGATTCTTGTAAAAAAAAAAAAAAATCCTCCTGTGATATTTATATACATGAGTGAGATTATCTTATCAGTTGAAAAATGTGTTTGATGATTTTTGAAGCATTTATGACATCACTTCAAGCAGAATTATTACACCACAGTTCCATTCAGCCTCAGCTATAATTTGATTCCATGTATTTAGTAAAGTTCTTTCTTAAAGTTTGAGATACGGTTTTAGTGGATAAGTACAATATCTGTCAAGAGAACATGTAAGGGTTGACAAATGAGAAAAAAAAATCACAACTAGGGTTATTTATTTCTGATTTATTCTTACTTGATACAGCAACACATAAGCGTTCAATATGGAAAGTTAATGTGAACTTGTGTGCTTCCTGTACTTGTCTTAGAGTCTGGGCATTTTTAAACATCAGTTAAATCCATTGCCATGCTCTCGGTTGCAAACACAAACACACGTATACATTACAACACTGTAATTTGGATGTAGAAGATTTGTATTTTACTTTGAAAATCCATACACTACCACATTTGTCAGCATTTCTCGTATCCATCTGTAATATTCTGCCACTATTAGATGATAAATGCAGTCAACTAATGTGAATAACCAACCATAAACTCTCATCTGAGTGCACAAACAACATGTTAAACCTTAAAGCCTGGGTTCACCGCAGACCTCATTTCAGGCATCTAATAAAAATAAATAAAATTTAAAAAAAAATTCACCTTTTTGTACTTGAAGCGGCCCCATTACATTTTCAGGTTTGGTGGTCACTCCTTTCTGCAGCATCCTGTTTCTTCTGTGTGTTATGGTTTCTGTATCAGTAGAGGTGACCTGGACTGAAAAGGTCAATCTGGAGAAAAACATCAAAAATACTGTCAGTAAACTATATGTATGATGTAGATATAGTTTATTACCTCCACCAAGGAGGTTATGTCTGTCTGATAATTAGTAAGATAACTCAAAAAGTTATGGATGGATCTTGATGAAATTTACAGGATGTGTTGGGAGTGTCAGAAGGAACAAATCATTACATTTTGGTGGTGATCCGGAAGAGATCCTGAATTCTGGATCACTTTGAAATGTATTCTCCATTTACGGCAATGTAACATTTCAAAGTGATCCAGTATCCAGGATCTCTTTCAGATCACCACCAAAATGTAATCATTTTCTTTCTTGTGACACTCCCAACATATCCTTTTGAGTTTTTGAGTTAACATGACCCCCCCCCGGATCACCACCAAAACCTAATCAGATCTGCCCATTATCAACCTACCCTGTAAATTTCATCAAGATCCGTCCATAACGTTTTGAGTTATCTTGCTAACTAACAGACAGACAGACAGACTAACAGACAGACAGACAAACTAACAGACAGACAGACAAACTCCGGCAAAAACATAACCTCCTTGGTAGACATCTCTTCATTTGAAGGGGGGAGGTCTGCCTTGGTGGAGGTTTCCATTCTCACAGTGCTTTTCTAGTTAATATTGTGATATGTTGTGTTAAAGTTAAGTTAACTCAACTTACAAGTTACATGGAAAATGTTTTCCCACAATACTACAGAGGCCGACAAGGGCCAAACAAATTGCAATACCCCAGTGTGTCCCAGTTAAAGAAAACTGTTGCAAATAAAGAAAAATAATGCAAATTCACAACCTCAAACACAAGTCTAACTGAAGTGCAACATGGTGAAAATATAAGAAACACACTACAACAAACAAAAAACACATGTTTATCTTCAAATAAGGAGAAACAATGTAAACCAAGTAAACATCTGCAAATGAAAAGTGCTGCATAACCAGTCACTACAATGGAAGTGCTCCAAACCTGTAGGGGGTGCTGTCAGCAAAAAAGTTCAATGTAGAGACGCACAGGATAGAGACAAACACCAAGAACAGCTGATTGACTTTGGCTGTGTCTGAAATCACTCCCTTCCCCCTCTATAGTGCACTATATAGGGACCAGGCCATTTTATAGGGGTGTCCGAATCTTTACTGAACTATTAATAATCATTATAGTCACTCATTGTATCCCACAATCCACCGCAAAATGTAGTGAGCATCGATGATCACTAACTAAAGCATTATATCCCATCATGCACTGCACGAGTCGAAAAATGGCAGAAGGACAGAGAGATTTATGATTGAAAGAAACACGTATTGGATGGCATACCAGTAGAACAACAGCTGTTCAGTACCAGTAAATGTTAACACTGTCTGTTGGATGACAGACATGAGACAAGAGTTGTTTATCAGTGAATAACAGAAAAACAGTCGTGAGCCAAGTTTATTCAATTTGTAAAATTTTATTGCATAAAAAGTAAAAAAAATAAATAAATGTAAAAGCCTTTTAATTTTGTGAGAGATGTCACTGTTACGTTTTAATTGTTCTACGGTTAAACAGCATCGTAGGTAGTAGTGTCCGAAAAGTTTTCAATTGAGTTCACTATGTAGCGCAGGGGGGGTAGGGAGTGAATGAATGATTTCAGACACAGCCAGTGTTTCAAACTACAGTGTGAACAAATATAAATCATGGCATAGCGCAGTAAATGTGATTTTTAATTGATTATATTTGACACTTGTCTGTCTACAAACACTGGGTGCAGGTTTGGAGCTCTTCTGTTGAACTGACTGGTTATGTAGCATGGTTTGTTTTGCTGATGTTTTTCTTGGTTTGCATCATTTCTCTATTTGCTGAGCATTTGATGATTATGTATATGTTTTTGTTTCATAGAGCATGTTTTTCATTTGCACACACCTTTTTTAGACTTGTGTTTAAGTTTGTGAATTTGCATCATTTCTGTACTCACAGCTGTTTTCCTCTTTACTCAGATGCATTGGACCATTACAATGTGTTGGACCCTTGTTGGCCACCATATAATATACATATAATACCTACCTTTAGCATTACTAATTAGCATTAGCACATAGCACACATTAGGAGCAGTGAGCTGCCAACTGAGCTCCGGACATCACGTTACTTTTAGTTGTCAGGATGCCATGTTGGCAGTTAACATAACAACCATCTTCGCACCATTGGAGTGCTCATCTCACTTCGGTTCACATGAAATTCAGATTTGCATGCAGAAATTGGACAGATTAAATATAATCACCCGTATAATGCCCCTGAGGTGCTTTTCAAAGTATCTCCTCCTCAGCTGAAGAAGACATCCCCAATTTGTGGTATGCTAACGTCTACAGCTACCT
Source organism: Siphamia tubifer (assembly GCA_020466265.1). NCBI lineage: Eukaryota > Metazoa > Chordata > Actinopteri > Kurtiformes > Apogonidae > Siphamia > Siphamia tubifer. The sequence continues at coordinate 20,519,970 of CM035794.1, read as the reverse complement.
CATCAGCTTCTCATCAGTTTACTCTGGGAACTCTCTGAGAGTCTACAAGAGCCTGGAGGTTTACAAATGGACTCAGTCTGGCTTTGTTTCAAACATTCAGTTGTGGAATATTAAATCCATAAACTGCAGCATCATCACTGGAAGGGTAAGTGTTAAATTATCCAAGTTTAACAGGAAGTGTCTCGTTAGCATGTTTGTTAATTAGCTGTGCTAGCTACATCTGACACCAGTACAGCTGATACCGCTTTGTTTCCATGTAGGAAAAGAAAAAAAATCACACCGACTATGTCATACAACAACACAACACCCACCAACCATTTTAACCAGCAATGAGTGAAATAATAACCACGGTGCCTTTCGTATCAGCTGATTGTTTGTCAGTTGTGTCCCTGACTCCCACAGTTATTTATGCTGTAACTACATATTCTCAAACTTAGTTACAAGTTTGTATTTTTATGATGTCTCTGGTACCAGTGCGTGACAATCTACCAACGCCAGTACTGCCAAGATGGCTACGGCGACTTTTTTTCTTGTCACATGACCAGCCTGTGACGTCATTTGCCAGAGCTCAATAGAGGGCTAACGCTAGCTACTCATCAGCACTATGATCAAGAGCTCTGACAGGAGAATAGACCTACATGTAGATGTTTTACAGATCCTGGTCATTTGTTTTTCGGTGCCACAGATGTGATGAATGTTTCATTACCTGTGGATTTACTAGGATTTATTAACAATACAGTCCAATCTTTCCACACATTAGCATATATATTAATGAAGTAATAGTTCCTCCTCATCACTTTTCATCATTTGTTTGTTTGTCCATGCTGTTAATGAAGTTACATAGATTACAGATGTAAGATTTTACATTATTTTTGAAATATCCAGTTAAATCAGTCATTTAAATATGAACTTTATGCTTCATTTTGTGTCTCCATGGCAGAAACATGAAAAAACAAACATGAGGTTTAACTGGAATCCAGACCACTCTTCATTCCGAGACAGAGGTCTGAGATCTGTTTTTCTGGGTTCGATTTAACCCGCTGAGGTTATGTCGGTTCTGCTCAGGGACTTGGCTGTGAAGCCCAGTTCCTGTGGCTTCGGACCAAACCAAGAACAGAAAGCCTTTTCCTTATAGATCTCCTGTAGATGTCTGGCTTCTCTCATCCTGCTGCTGGATCCTGTTCCAAAAACCATGAGAGTAAAATGGGCTTCTTCTCTGCTCTCATTGCTGCGGCACCGCTGAAGTATCTGAGGGTTTCTGCTGAGGTATTCTGAAGCATCACTTTGATGGGATCAGGCCATGTTTGGTCATGAATGTGGTTTTGGGTGAGGAGACATAAATGAAAGGGAATGAGAACTGACAGAGTTAAACACTGGCGGGTGAAGGGCTGATACAGTGGACGGCTGATGTCTAACCACAGCAGCCTATCTAACTATCCAGGTGTGTTCTTCTCTTTGTGTTCATCTCTTAGAAAAGATCAGCCATCAGAATGTCAGTGTATGACACATAAGCAGGAGATATATCCACATTCACACTAGATATTGTTATTGTTATTTTTATTATTATCATAATTTTTGTACTATGCACTATATTGCTATAAGATGAATTCAGGTTATTGGGGAAATGAAGAAGGGGTTAGGGTTAAATAAGCTTATGCTTCATCCTACTCCTTTTCGGACATGTCATTGTTATTATTATTATTATTATTATTATTATTATTATTATTATTATTATTATTATTATTATTATTATTATTATTATTATTATTATTATTATTATTATTATTATTATTATTGTTGTATTGATTATTGTTGATACATGTTCGAAATAAATAATTCAAATCAAAAATCAAATCAGATAATGTGAAGTTTGAGGCTTGATAGGAAATATATTTAATTTATATATTATTTATATTTATTTATTTATTCATTGCTCTGCTAAAGAACAAAGGAGTTATATTTTTGCCAGCATTTATCTGTTTCTCAGATTTAGTTGAAATTGTCAGGAAAATGTTGATATTGGCACAAGGAACAAATGATTACATTTTGGTGGTGATCAGTGGAGGTATGTGGGGGAGGTACATGTGTGTATTATATTCTGTTGGTCAGGGTTGAAGTGACAGTGAAACCTATCACTCATTTAGATCATTTGGGAGGGCTGATCTGCCTTGGCTGAGTCTACGCTCTCCGAGTGTTTTCCTAGTTTATTTATTTAAGTCTAAAAAAGTAGATGTAAAAATCCTGGATTCGAGAAAATCTATATATAGGTTTCAAAAAACTATTTAAGAGAAAATAAAAATGTCTGACAAGTTAAAAAAAAAAAATTGCAACAGATACAAGATTAAAAATTAACAGTTTGTTTTTTTGAATTGGGGCTTTCATTATGATGTAATTTGAATCGTTCTACTCACCCATGTTACTTTTTTTCAATTTTGATTCACAAAACATAAACATATCCACAAAACAGCGTACAACGACAGTCGTCAGGGTAGTGACGTGCAGACGCTAAATCAGTTATTTTGTTCAAATCACTTCATATGTCCATTGTCATACAGGTGTGCTAATTCCATTGTAGTCCCATTTCAACTTTGAAACATCCGACATGAGCTAAAATAAATAAATAATGTAACCCGACACACACAGGTGACGTCATCTCTGCGTGCACCACGTCAAGAGGCTTTGGCTGTGTCCAAAATCTATAGTGCACTATAGAGGGACCAGGACATTTTGTAGGTGTGTCCGAATCTTTAGTGAACTATTTATAATCACTATATAGTCACTTAATGTATCCCACAATCCACCGTGAAATGTAGTGGAAATCGATGGTCACTAACCAAAGCACTATATCCCATCATGCATTGCACAAGTCGAAAAATGGCCGAAGGACGGGGAGAGATTTATGATTGAAAGAAACACGGACAGATTGAGATTGAACGTCTTGAATAAGCTACAGCTGTTCAGTAACGATAAATGTTAACTCTGCCTGTTGGATGACAGACGTTGTTTAACAGTTAATAACAGTAAAACAACCGTGAGCCAAGTTTATTCTTTTTTTTTTTTATTTTATTGGACAGACAGAAAAAAAAATGTAAAGGTCTTTTAATTTTGTGAGAGACGATACTGTTGCGTTTTAATTGTTCGACGGTGATGACGCGATTAAACAGCATCGTAGTCATGTCCGAAAAGTTTTCAGTTGAGTTCACTATGTAGTACACTACATTTATTTCCTTATGTAGGGAGTGAGTGAGTGGTTTTGGACACAGCTTTTAGCTACTTGGCACTCAGCAGTTGATAGCAAAAAGTCACATTGGAGCTGTTGTTTTTCATTATAGCTACAATGGTTTAAATATGTGCATACTCTCACAATGGACAGAGTGATTTGAACAAATTAACTGATTTAGCGACTCTCATTGTATGCCGTTTTGTGGATATCTTTTTGTGGATATTTCTTTTAGAGGAATTAAAATGTAAAACAAAAAAAAAAGGAACATGGGTGAGTGGAATAATTAAAATTCCATCATAATTGAGGTCCTAATTGGAAAAAAAGAGGCATTGTCCTTGAAGCATTCACATATTTATGCATCAATAGAATGTACAGGACACTTCCTGTATTTAACTCTTTTTATTTACCTCACAGCAATAGTTTGTCTGATTATCCACATCTCACTCTAAAACAAAAACATATATTTTCTTCTATTGCATCATTTTATTTCTCATCTGGACCATTATTGTTAAAGTATGTAATATTACCAGTTCAGCTATAATTTAGCCATTTTAAGCGATGACCCATTTCCTTCACTACAGCCTCTTAAACTCTCTGTTAAACCTGGAGGTCTAGACCCAGTCTCTTCTTTAAAGTCACTTTGGGAACTTTAACAGGCCTTCATGTCTGATTGGGTCTCAGTTCCTCAGTAACTTATACAAAGCAGCTCCTGCACCAGGCTCATGTGTGTGTGTCTGTGTGTTCATGACTGCATCTTGGACATAAGTAGCAACAGATGCTGCGCTGACCTCAGAGGCTTCCTGGAAACGCAAATTTGTCAAAATGAAGCAGGAAAACGAGAGAGCAGCAGTTTAGGTAAATGTAACATATAGAACACACACATATCTGTAGAACATTTACCCTTTCACGTACAATACACACACCACGTTCAAGTTAATGCAACAGTGAATGAGGAAAGAAAACACACATTACAGCAACATACATGTAATAAATGTATGTTACTCCTATGTACCTTTGTTTTTTGTTTTTTTTTAATAAGCCATTTTGTGCATTTGTAGTGATTTAGTTTCATTTATTATAAACATTTCTCTTTTGTGCAAGAACCTGATTTTGTCTCTTATGTCCTGAACCACCACAATGTAATATACAGCAATGGCCTTTATGTGTTTTATATGTTCAGAGTGAAAAGCAATGCAATTAATATGAACAGGGATGGTATTTCTTAATTTTGAGGATGTGACTAAATCATAAAATTGTGTATGGACGCTATGGACATGTCCATACCAATATTTGGATGGGAAATTACATGACATTTGGGAAACAAAAGGTTACTGTATTTTCTGGATTATAAAGTGACACTTAAAAGACCTTATTTTTCTCCAAAAACCACAGAGCGCATTATATATGGATTAATTCTGGTTGTGCTTAGAGACTGGGAATTTATTCTTTTATCTAATGAGTTTGACTTTTTATCTCATAATTTAGACTTTTTATCTTATGAGTTTGACTTTTTAATCTCATCATTTTACATATTTTACCTGGTGATTTTGACTTTTTATGTCAGAATTTTCCCTTTTTGTCTAATGATTTAGACTTCACTTAATGTGCTTTATAATCCAGATATGAATAATATAAAAAAATAAACCATTCATTAACAGTGCACCTTACAGTGACTAAATATTGTCATCTACAAACCATCATCACGTGACAAAAACGAGACAAAACTAGACGTGACTTGTGACGATAACAATAAAATAAATGTATAATGCAGTTATAGATGACCAATAAAAAAAAAACCAGACAAAATATGGCTTAAGAAATAAAAAACATTCCTAAAATGTCTATTAGTTTTTGTTGACAAAAACAAAATGAGAGGTTATTTCTTAATTATTTTAGCCGTGTTCTTACTCGTCACCAATGTCAACATCATGATTACTCCCATGGACTAAATCATCACTGAACGTGTGAATGATAGACTGTTAGAAAATTAATGAAAGCATTTAAGCATCTACAAATGTAAAGAAAGTTAACAAGAAAGAAAAGATTATTACTCTGAAAAAAGTTCTTACAACTCATAGGGAACCTACAGCAGGTCACCTCAAGTTCTGTTTTAGTCCAATATGAAAAAAATAATAAATGCCTGCTGTTAGAACACTATCTCCGAGGCTCATCAGCTTATCAGGTTTGATAAAGGATCATTTGCTGGCTGTATAACTAGTATTTCTAAACAGGTTGTACAACAAATCACGGGTTCTGGGTCCTTTATGCGATAACACCAAATGATTTGATGTGTGATTTAATACCGTAGCGCCTCATTGAGAGCCACATATCCATCTTATCCATCTCTTTCTTTTCTTTCCTCAGCACCGGAAACAATCAAGCTATCTTGGTGACGAACAAGCAGCCTGACCGTATGATATCACCTCTTTAGGAAAACAAGAGGAAACGCGTGCCAGTTTCTCTCACATGTGATCAATTATTTCACAGTGTAGTTGAGTTTGGGGGAAATTTTCGGCCATTAGCCCTTTAGTGCAGGGATCATACTGAGGCTAATAGTGACTAAACACTGAATAAACACATTTGGCTAATAGGTCATTCAAACCTGAAGCGGCTGATTGGCCAGAAGGTTGTTAAATTTCAGCATTAGCAATATATGCATGCACACTGACGAAGATATACGCTCTGCAATACAACAGATCATAATGAGTTAGTTTTTAGTCTGAACTGTCACAGTCCATTACAGTGTCTGCAGTAAAACACAATTTAAGGCAACAACAAACTACACAGTGAGTCACAAAGCCGCAATTAGCAAAGTGTGTGTCAGCTTTAATAGAGCCTCCAATGCAACAGAAGGCAAATTAAACCTAAAAGATGCATGAATTCCTCTTCTGTCAGTCAAAAACTCAATTATTATATAATGCAAAGGGACAAGCACAAAAATGAGGAAAACTGAAACATTAACAATACATACAGTAAGTGTTATAATGTATGATGCAATAATGTATCATACATTACACTATATATATATATATATATATATATATATATATATATATATATATATATATATATATATATATATATATATATATATATATATATATATATATATGTGTGTGTATGTATGTATGTAATTGTTGAAAAAACATATTAATTGCATATATATTCATATGTTTTAGGTATTTTATATTTTTTTGCATTTTTTCCTGTATTTTAGACGTTTTTAAAAATGTTTTTGATTTTTTCATTGTTTTTTGTATTAGTTTATTTTTTGTGTGAATTTTACTAGGTTTTAGCATGTTTTGTATTTATTTTTTGTACTTATTTATTGTGCTTCTTAGTGTATCTTTGTGTATTTTGAGGGAAATTTGAGTATAAAAACCCTCGAGACATAACAGTCAAAATAGCTTCATGAAGTGTTTTGATCATGATTAATTGAAATTAATCCAAAGCAACCATGTGATTAATGTGATTAAAAAATGTATTTATTTGACAGTTCAAAATATATATACACAGTGCACACACACACACACACACACACAACACAGGGGAAAAAGGGGAACATTTCAGTATTTGCATTTACATTGTGCATAAGTACATTTAGCATTTCAAATGTAATATTATTAAAAACTTCATAAGGTTTTTTGTTGTTTCTAGAGGTTTATAGATAGTAAACCTGTTTCATGTACAGCTACACTCAACCGTATTATTTATAATAAATATTAAAGCACAGTAGCTTTACTTGTTTTTACTTGATTTGTTGTTTGGGATCAAAATGACAAAACCTGCCATTGGCGCTGTGGAAGATCCATCTGTGGAAACGTGAAATGTTTGAGAAAAGCATAGATGTGAGTAAAGGAGCTTTTTTCTTTTCATTTTTATACTTTATGCTGCAGTTGTGACATGGAGCCTATTGTTGGTCGTGTTTCTTTAAAAAAGCAATAACCAGATTAAATACACATATATAAACATATAATAAAACAAGCACAATCTCACTAAAACAAGTACATTTTCCTATTTTTATAATAGTGTGAAATAAACATTTAAATGTTTGAATGCATCAAGCCTTAAACATTCAATGATCGTTTGTCTGTAAAATCTCAGTTTCTTAGTAAATCTGATTTTTGGTTCTGAAATAAACCAGATTATAAAGACGCACCATTCAAAACAATTACAATAGTGATAAAATATATAAAATTACAAAAAAAAAATCACAATTTGTGTGTGTTTTATTGGACAATATAAATTATATACATTAAGTGAAGTTTAAAAATTAAAGTTAAATATATTGTGACACGTATTATTATAATAAAATAAAATTATATAATGATAATAATAATCATTTTGTCCTTCATCCTTAAATATAAATAACATGACTATGAAAATCTCCATTGGTAACTTTAAACCATTTTTAAAAGAGGTTATTAAAGTAAACATTAACTATTCCACTAACCTCTGAATAAAACACGCTCTGCAGTGTCAGGTTTGAATAAAATCATTTCCACTATTAGGTCATGATTATATGATCCTTTCAACTCTTAACTGAATTATTACATTGTTTATTTAGATTTAATGTTATTTATGTCCATGTTTTACTGGATGGTGTGATATATGATCACACAAACTGATGGGGGATTCAGTTCTGTTCTTTTTTTTTATGAAAAGTACAAAGTGCTGACATTATACTGTATGTTTATATTCCCAATAAATATATCTAACAAAATAAATAAATAAAGATCATGGGATCTCCACTGACCACAGTCGTTACACTGAAAAGATATAATTCATGGGGTTAACAAGTTCAGCTTAAAGATTTTTCTGCTTAAAAAGTTACATTTGTTCACATACTTGCTGTAATCACTTGATATGATATGTTATTACGTTGGTTTAAATGAAAAATAAGGAAAACAATCTTGATTTAATATGTTGATTTTGAACAGACATATATTAAATTAGTACAGTTTAATCATCTTGTTACACTGTAAGAAATCAAACGTAAAAAATTCTGCAACAATGTCCCTTATTTTATGTTTTTTTATTATTATTATTTCAACCATAATTATGTAAATGCTATAACACTTTTATAGTTCTGCAATACAACATAATTTGCTGAGTTTCTTTGGTATATTGGTATATTTTATTGGTATATTGTTGAAAATGTATTATCTTATGTGCAGGGGTTCAACAGGTTGAGTATTTTTGGGCCTTTTTTTATTTTTATAGAATTGCACCATAAGTCAGAGCCATAGAACAAACAATAACTTTCTTGTTTATTGATATTTAATCAATGTAAAGTCAGTTAGTCAGTCAATAACTAAGTAATATTTAGAAATAGACCAAGGGGCCACAAAATACTTTCCAGTCCAAAACAATTAAAACACAGTTTAAAATAGTGTTAAAATATGTAAATGTATATTTTCATTACTTGGTAACTGAAAACCCTGGGTCACACTGGTGACATGTGTAGATTAATCTGCCTATATTATAGATCTGCTGGCCCATATGTAATGTTTTACATATTTATATTCATATGTGCAGATATTGAAATAAAACATGAATAAGGATTTAAAAAAATGACCAAGCTGATTAAATTTAGGCCACTCAATAAATTCCGTTTTTTAAAGTTATGATTATATTAAGGAAAATCAAGTTAGGAGCACTAGTATAATTATGTCAAACAGATTATTAGAGGCAAAGTTAAGTTTCATTGATTTAATTTTTTGTTAAATTTAAACCATATTGGTCACTCCAGTGGTCAGTTCTTCTACAGTTGTTCTCTTGTATATTCATGGTTTTATTGTTTTAGTTCCATATCAGTCAGTTCATATCATTACTGTAACTGGTTTGTTCTTAATACCTGATCTGCACTAACATGTTTATGAGTAAATTAATTATTTGTTGTTATTAGACTGTAATTAACAGTCTCTTCTTAAACAAATACTGCATTAAAATGTTTTATTTCATTGTGTTCTGATATTACATTTTAAACACGTTTCTTTGGTTCAAAGCTTAAACACATGTTTTCTAACTGAGTAACTTTATAAAAATAGGTTCATTAAAAAGATTTCAATCACATTGCTTTTTTCAAACCTAAAGAGGAATAAACACTTAAGAAAATCTTGACTAAGATTGTCATAATTATTGCATCAAACGGTTAAGATGAGGAAAATTAACAAACTAAGTTGATCTATCAAATAAATAATTTGAAAATGAACTGAAAACCCAACTTAACCCTTTAACTCCTGAGACCGAAACAATTCCACAGTAAAAAAAAAAAAAAAAAAAAAAAAAGATAAAATAAGCAACAAAATGAATAAAAACTGCCAAGGAAATCAGGAAAATGAACAAAATGAATAATAAACTAACAAAATATTATGTAACATGAACAAAGTAAGACACTAACAGAACACAATGGAAGAAAAATAATAATAAATAAAAATAATAATCATAGAAAAAAAGCAACATCAGCAGAAACTATTAAACCCCCCCCCAAAAAAAAAATAAAAAATAATTAAATAATTAGTGGTCCCAGTAGTTTTAGTTTGGGCTTTTTCTTTTTCTAAATCAGTTGCTTTTCAACACCTGTATATCAGCTTCATCAACAAATACATCAGTAAAATAACAGTTAAAAAACACTTGATTTTTTCTGAATATTTAAACTAATCCATTAAAGGTTCGTGGCAACTTAGAGAAGATCATTGGAAATTGTTCCTGAGTTCATTTAAGTAAATCCAGGACATTATTTTTTTTATTTATTTATTTGTACAGTGTATTAGCCATGGTATTTGTTTGGAGTTTATTCCATTTAATTTAATTTAACCTCAGAAAACCTGGACTAACTTGACTCCAATGACTATCTTCACCTGTT
>CM035794.1:20470821-20505821 GCA_020466265.1 Siphamia tubifer | reverse complement strand
ATGTCAATAGTCTAATTTTCTAATTTTTTTTTTATTATAGTCACAATATAACAATTGGTTAGGGTTAATTGGATAGAATTGAATATATGTAATAATGTACTGGTGTCACTTACTACCAGTTTGACTTTATATTCATTCATTTAAACGATGGTCAGTACTAACTACTGCAGACCAGGAATAAATAACCAGACCTGCAGTTGTGGAGATATTCTGACCCAGACATCACAGTTGGAATAAAAACTTGATCAAAATTCCTTTGTTCCTTATGTCGATTTTTTTTTTCTGCTTCTAAAGCATCAGCTTCATCGACTAAATGTTCAGTCCATGTCTCATATCCAATACAGTGAAAAGGCCATTGGAATGAAATAATCAATATTACAACCACTTGTGTTGTCAGGAGTCACAATGCTATGGATGATCAGTACTTTTTGGACCTCATGAAATTGAGCTTTTTGTTGTAAACCCTGCAGATGTTTTCTCCTCAACCAGAGTGGCCAATTTGTCATAAATGTCTTCTTGCTCTTTGCTGATATACTATAAACCTTTCTCTGTATTGACTTGTAAAATCACATCAACAGAAGCCAGTCTTCCTGTTTCACATACACAAACATTTCTCCATGTGTCTTGGCATAAATGCGTCCACTTTTCATGGTGATATGTCCAGCACTGTAAAATCTGAAATTATGAGTAAATATTAAAACCACGAGCAAACTGCTGACCCAGTGGTTTAAAGCAGCTCACTTACAAGCTGTCTGTAATGTAATTTATTATTTAAAATATTCTGTTTAGGAAATGGCATAGTCGAGCCACACTTCACTATTCCTACATAATAAAGACAACTATTTTTGAGCACAGCAGGCCAGAACCACATGGTATCTCCATTTTCTATGAGGAGGGGTCGCAAGATCTTGGTTCAAGAACAGTTGATCAAGCTGTGATTCATGTGAAAGCTGCAGAAGGGAGTCCAATCCACCATATTCTGTCTCATAAACCCACCGTGGCATCACCTGCTGCTATCAGGTGAAAAATAAATCCTGTCTGAACAGCATGAGATAGCTTTTATAGATGCAGAAATTCATATTTGCCATAATGTTGTTACAATGGATTGGATTTATATAGTGCTTTTTTGGCCACTCCAAGTGTTTCACATTAGTGACCCATTATTCATTCACTGTCACATGCTCCCTCTGGTGGTGGTAAACTACATATGTATCCACAGTTGTCCTGGGGCAGACTGACAGAAGCCTACAGCCCCTCTGACCACCAACAAACATTCATACACCAGTGTGAGGGACACTGGAGCTAAGGAGGGTGAAGTGTCTTTGCCCAAGGACACAACGGACTGACTAGGACAGAGGATTCGAACCACCAACCCTTTAGTTACTGGATGACCCGCTGTACCAACTGAGCCATGGTCGCCCCTGCAAAATAGCAAAAATAATTCCTGTCTGAGAAGCATGAGGCAGCTTTTATAGATTCAGAAATTAATATTTGGCCAAATGTTGTTAAGAGTAAAATATGTAGAGTCTCAGCAGATGAAGTATCTGATTTCAGGTTTCAGTCTGCCTGTTTTGTTACTGCACAGCTTAAAGTTGGGGGCCAAGATGTTTTCCCAGAGTATTTATATCGCTTAAACTCCTCCTTCACCTCACAATTATAACCAATTCATTACATGCTCTGACACAAAAATAAAATATAGTCACCTGTGAAACAGACAGGACTGAAAAAAACAAACAACAACATCCAATCATCCACTCGAAATGATTGGGCAGTGATATATTGGTCAAAATCAAGTGACATGTGCCCCCCCCCCCCCCCCCCCCCCCCCCAAGACAATAAAAAATGTTCCAGGAAAACATGTCAGACCCCACCTTTAAGGTTTAGTTATTTTCCAGTATAACTTCAGGATGCTTGCTGTTTTTCCAAAAATAATATTCGAAGCCTTTTTCCAAACTGATACCCCCCCCCCCCCCAAAGACCTTGAGTTGATGTCCTTTTATACTTGTGTCTACTGCCTACTTCACTGGTTAAGACTGTACCAGTCGTGTTTATTAGAAAAGTTTATTTTTATAGTGTTGAATGAACAAACATAATCCACAATAGCTTTTCTACTTCTCATTTTATAATGTTTTCAGGATATGCCAAAAATTCTACTGGAAGAATCCCCCCCCCCCATATTTTATTATGACTTTCACCCAAAATTCAAGACTTTTCAAGGTTTGGAAAACAGTGTTTCAAAGATCCATACTTTTTAAGACTTTCAAGACTTGTGCAAGCACCATGAACTTATACAGACATAGTGCAACTCCTCAAACTCTGGCTGCACCAGTGATACACTTCTGTATTTGTCCTGTGATTTAAAAAAAAAAACATTAGAAACCACATCAGATGGTAAGACTCCTACGGGGAAACAAAAACCATATCTGAGAACATAACTCCAAGTACAATAAAGCATATATTTTTTTATTGAATTTTTTTTATTATTATTTGTATGTTAAAGACTTCTCTTTTTTGTGTCGTATGATGCATGCATTGGTCTGAACAAAAACAAAAATCAGACACAATGTAAATCTCATACATGTGGTTGTAGAGGGACAAGGCAGCTTAAAAAACAAGTGTTGAAAAGGCTGACGTCTTACCGCCCAAGTCTTGCTGAGTCTGAAGATGGGAGCGCTCTGCAGAGCAGACACCACCGACACCAGAGAGTGAAGGTTGTTCAGTTCCAAAAGTTTCTGGAAAGCAAAACATACCACTAGATGAACAAGAAGCACAGTCTTATCCCAAACTCAACACTACTGAATACTAATGAACTACAATTATTGATAAGTAATTGCAAGTAAAGAAGCTACATTCATGTTCAAATGACACACCACTATAGCACAGACTCCTAGTAATTCTCTGTAGTAACATTACTACTATAATATTTGTAGTACACATTATTTCTTGTCTCAGTACACAATTATTCCAAATAAGTTAATTCATATTTGCCAGTTAATAGCCATGATAATATTGATAAGATAGACTTTATTGATCCCACATTCGGGAAATTCACGTCACAGTAGCCAGCGATATTTAGCAATAGAGGGACAGCGAAGAGAAGAAACATATAGATAGTAAATAATAGATGTACACAAACATAGATATAGAGAAAAACAAAAAAGACTATATGCTACGTACACTATTCAGAATAACGGGAATGAAAAATATATACAGAAGGGATAGAACTATGTAAAGATGAGAAAAATAAGAATAACAGTGTATATACGTTTATTTTTACTGCACATAATATCAGAGGTAGAATGGTTAAGTGGTGTCAACACTATTGTTACTGTGTTACTTTGGAGCTGTGAATGTTGTACAGTCTACAGCAGAATGACCGGTCCCTTGTGGAGCAGCTCTTTCTCTCCATGATATTCATTGATACGATACTGTAAATATGTGATTTTTAAACCAAATATCTTTCAAGGTTTTTAGAAAGTATCTGCTTCATACATTAAATGCGCTAAATCTTACTTTAATAAGATGAATCAAAACAAATGACTTTAGTGTTGGTAAGTTCATGTTTTTAATATATATGATGGTGTGTTATTCCACATATATGGTGGTTTATATACATGTATACAATTAGTAAATATTCCGCTGGAAAGAACCTGTAAAGTGAATGGATCATAATGTGCAGACAGTGTTTTGAAGTAGATCTGAGACCAATATTCCTTTCGACTAAAACCTATTCTACTGTTAATTCTAAGAATTTCATATTTTGACCCCAGACTTATCTTGGAAACTTGAGCCAACCAGCATTTAAGACTTGAGTTTTCTTTATCCGTAACAAACATGTGGTAAATTTTCATTAGTTTTATTCCAGAAGCATTTTACTTGTAGACCAGTGATCTTGCCTTAACACAAATGACATCCAACAGTGGCAGTCAGACCAAAAATGTAATAGCCTGGAAAGTCCATTTGGGGACATATTTCTCTTAGTGTCTTAGTTTCTCCAACTGTTTAATCGTGCTATGATGTTATAAAGTAACAAATCTCAGGGGGACTTGGATAGGACAGATTCGTCCTGTTGCATATGGCTGATGCAGCGCTTCAGTGAAGACAACACATGGAATGGAAGCTTTGATAAACACTTACGCCCCTAATTATTAACACTGTTGGGAGTAGGTCTTATTATTTTCCTGGCTGTGTAAATATCTGCACATCCACGTCTACGCTGTATTTAAAGTTATGCTCAATCTCAAATCTCCCTTGACAGTATTTATGGTGGCTTAGCGTGGTGTCATAGTCAGGTACAGTACATACAAGTGTTCTTCATTTTCGGAATCAATATCTTTGCCGTTTGCCAAGAACATTATCTCATTCTTCCACATTTCCTTTCCATCCCACATTGCGCCCTGAGGGAAAACTCCTGCTACTGTTGCCTGAACGCACCACAAGAGGAGAAACACCATTTGATGTGTGCCATCAGTGAAGCTGCTTTCACCATTACCCCTCATATAGTGCCATAAAGGAGCTGGAGCGCCGCTGTGTGCTGGACGTTCATGCACGATAACGGGTTCTGTGTTGAAATTGCTTTACAAGGAGCTGGCGGCGTCCCGTGGAATAAAATCTACACTCAAACAGTAACTGTTAAACAGCTGCTGACCTTCAGTTCTGAAAATATATCCATGTCTGATCATGGGTGTTCTTGTTACTTTGAGATGCTGAACAAACGATGCTGACACATCCTTTGTAACAGCTTGTGTTGCCTTCGGAAAATACACGTCAGATTTGAGAATGGCGTTTTTCATCCATAATCTCTGATGGAACTTCTAATTACATGTAAAATATGGCCAAAGTGTAGAAACAGCTTCATAATATGCCCTTAATTATGATACTCAAATGTAAGTGAATGTGATTAAACAATACTAATCTACAGTGACAGTAGGTATTTCTACATCTACTTATTCCATCTCAGAATTTGCACTTCTGGAAATTCATAGTCAGAGTAAAATAATATTTGTCATAATGTGAATGATTTTGGAGCAGTGTACCTTAATACTCAACAAAACAGAAAAGATCAATCAAATGTAACTTAATAGCAGAACAATGTATGCTGTGTTTTGCACCAGAAATCAAAACAGGAGAACAAACTACGTCACTGTCATTTTAAATGAGCTGGAGGACAGTTGGAAATCAGTTCCACCAAATTAGATGAGTAACACTATGATGAAGATTATAATTGCAATTTGACTGAAATGTGATTTAATCCAAAAATACCCTCATCCATAACACAGTTATTCATATCAGGGAAAAATAAGCTTTTCCGTAGAATTGTATCATTATAAATTCAAATTTTCCATTTAAAATACACTGCCTACATTTCAATCATCATGGCAAATGACTTCATAAGCCTCAACATGGACTTTATAGATCTCAGTGACAGTTCACTTTTTCATCACAAATATCTTATGGTTGAGTGTCAAGGTTTGTCCAATTGTTTGTAAATGATTATTTTTAAACAGCAGTTTAGATTAATTTAGACACATACAAGTCACTTTTAGTAAACACATCCCACCTCACTTCATCAAAATAAAAGAGATCAACATCAATTGCAGGATCTTTTTTTAACCCTTTGTTAGTCAGCTCAACCGTTTGGTAGAGGTAATTTTGAACCCCGATATCTAATCTAAATTTCGTTTGACACCAAAGTTCTTGGGCAGTCTCCCCCTTTTGTAAGAAGCATGTGATGCAAAAAAAAACACCACTTGGTGGCAATATCAATATATTCAGGTCATGCTAGTATACCAACGAGGAAGAAGATCATAACGGCAACAACACCTCTGCTGTGAAGTTTTCTTTTGGGCACAATATTGCAGGTAAGTTACTTTTTTTTAATTTCATTAACTTTTAAGAGTGTATTTTACATAAATAATCCTCGTGTTTCAGAAATACTTTGGTATTCATGTAATTTTTTTTAAACATGCTCAACCAAATGGTAGAGATGATGGTAAAGGGTCATGAAATGCTAATGCTAACCACTAATGATATGAACACAAAGAGATAATACTGATATATAATCTACTTTGAGCCAAGTCACACATTATGGTAAGATTGTTGAAGGAGTAATGTTTGAGCTTACTACTTTAGTTAAATTTAGGCTCAGTAAAAAAAATGAAATAAAAACTATGTTTTATGTTATAATAGTCCATGTGAGGTGAAAAAAGAAAAAAAATAGCTTTGTATTGTTATTTTTGTAGTGTGACTCCACATTTGCACCCAAAACATTTACACTTTTGTAGCTTTAATTCTAATTTTCATCTTCTGATTTGACATTTTCCACTTTTCACCTTCACCATATTTTTCCACTTAACTTAAAATAATTAATTCTCAAAGGAAATCACACATTAGGAATCAAAACCCAAGGGAAGCTAGACTTGCATAATTACATTTCTGCTTCAAATGCAGATCATTTTATTGGGGTTTTTTCAAAGAAAATAAATGTGTAATTGTTGCTAACGATTGTAAAACAAAATACCATAACACCAACTGAAATTAATTTCTACATTTGGTTCAATTGTAAAACATTTGTTTTATTACAAAAGGCTCACCTTTGCTATTTTGACAAAATGGCTCAGTATTTCTGCTCGGATCTTCAGCGTCTGGGCAGTTAAGATTTCTCTGACCAGCCAGAAGCTTACCTGAAACATAGCAACAAGGAAACACACATAACAAAGATGAGCCTAAATCACCCAGTGCAGTGACAAGTGCAGTCTGAGGGACAGATCTAACCAAAAAAATTGTTAAAACGGAGTTACAGATGTCTAGACTTGTAGACAAAGACATTCACTCCCTAGTTATGCCTATTCTTTATGCTGGGCTGTTTTCGTGCTTACTTGCTGCTGTATAACAGAACAGAGTTTTTCCAGAAATGCGTGCATATCTATATAAAGAAAATGCATTTGTATCAAAACAGATTGTTTCCAAAAGATCTGTAATAAAATAATAACAGTAAAAAAAAAACCCTACAAAGTGGAAATGGGATGAAGCTGATGGTTGACTGCAGCAGCCTGTGGGCCACAGACAGACATAATACACTACACAACCCTCCGTTAACAAGGCCAAACGTTTCCTATAAAAATAAACCACAGGATCCTGGTTCTTGAGGTAATTAACTCAACTTGATTAAAAACATTCAGATACTTATCAAGCAGAACTGACACATTATATAAGTGGTATAAAGTAGGAGAGGGTAACAAAGGGAAATCCTGGCGTGAGAAACGTGGACATGTACCTGGTTGAACCTGCGTGTGAATGCGACCACGTTCGGAGCCAAACTGTGTTTCTCCTTCCCGTTCCATCCACAGCTCGCCAACTCCTGCGTGACAAGACAAGGACACTGGTAAACCACTGTGTATGAGGGTTCAGACAGAATGGGCCCAAGACACAGAATTTACTAAACTGATAGTTTATCCACCTTTACCTACACTGTTGACCTTTTGTATTGATCAGTACGTTTACATGCACTTAAAAATTCAAATTATTGAGTAAGGTATGCTGGACTCCCAGACCATAGATGGTGTTATATGCCCTTTTGCCACGGGTGTCGCACCCGTGGGGGATGGGGGTGTTGCAACACCCCCACTTTTACAATCAGATGATTTCATACCCCCCACTTGTTCCTGAGGTTATATATTGTAGCGTTCCACTGGATCCAGGAAACAGATGGAGAGTTGGTCTCACCTGCTTTTATTGCAGGATAAACAGTTACTGTTGGTTGCAATCAATAGGCGTTCACTGACAGTAGGAAGCTGGAACACTGAACAGCAATAACATTGCAGGGTTGTTACAATATCGATGGTTTAAACCATTTACCCACCCTGGCTGTACACCAGCTTAAGGAAATGAAGCGCACCTCAATTCCAGGGCCAAATGTAAACACTTCTTCTTTGCGGTGTTAGCAAACAGTCATTAACCAGTAAGTAATGACAAATGTTGCCGGTGTTAAACTAAGTTAACTAAACTATGTCTTGCTTTGTGACATATACCCTAAGATAACTTGCTGACAGTAGGAGGAGCACTTTTGGATGTTTTGAGTAGAGGTAGGGAGGGGCAGGTTTTCATTATTACCTCCGCCAAGGAGGTTATGTTTTTGCCAGTTTGTGTGTTTGTCTGTCTGTCTGTTCGTTAGCAAGATAACTCACAAACTTATGGACAGTTCTGATGAAACTTTCAGAATGTGTTGGGAGTGTCACAAGGAAGAAATGATTACATTTTGGTGGTGATCCGGAAGAGGTCCTGGATTCTGGATCACTTTGAAATTAATTCTCCATTTACCGCAATGTAAAATTTCAAAGTGATCCAGAATCCAGGATCTCTTCAGGATGACCACCAAAATGTAATAATTTGTCCCTTGTGACACTGTGGCTGTGTCAGCCCTTGTGTGCCACACACAAGGGCTGATGCCCCTGCCTTCACTTGTTTCTGGTTGGCACCATAGAAGAAAGACAATTAAACAAAAGCGTCAAACCTAAAGCACATATAGAAGGATAACACCATCAACAGAAGATATAGGGGACAACAATGTAGCAGATAAGAACAATCCCTATGTACTGTACACTCTACATGTAACGTGTAAGGGGGCATGTCCAGGTTACTCTTAGTCAAGCATTTTGCGAGCAAGTTGGGGGGCATTTACATGCATGGATAAATTCAATTACAATCGCATTATTAGACTTGGTTACTCTGGCATCTCAAACTCCAGTTCGATTCAATTCTACTCTGATTAAGGTGTTTACATGACTTTTAAAACTTTGATTTTAATCAGAGAAAGGCAATAATTAGGATTTCTCAAATGTATTGAATGTGAAATATGGGCAGTCTACTGAAATCTTTACATGATAAGTGGAAGTTATCAGATAATTGTAAGAATTATATCCAATGCATTTAGGATAATTGACACACATCCTGATTTAGACCTGCCAGTTCATTATTGGATTTCTTACAGGATACCAATACACACAAATAGTGAGGGTACGCTTAAGTTTCATGAGATTGTCCTCCACTTATGTTTGACTACGTAACTTCCTTTTTTCTCTGTATCGCAATCAATGGTCGTCATTGCTAACAGCAGTGCACCTTAGCAAACCACTTTCATCAGTTGTTCAGAAGTGTTTGCAGCTGCTACGTGTAGGCGCACAGCTGTTAGCAGTGACAACACACATTGATTGCTATTGAGAGAAAGTAGCTCAAAGCAGTTATGAGGTGTGAGATTTTTTTCCGTGACAGCTTTGTTATGCAAATAAATCACTCATTCAAACACATATTGTTTTGAGAAGAAGCACGTTTAATTTTGTTGACCCCAGGAAATCTGCCGGGACTACTTTCGCTTTGACCAAAACCAGACCAGAACTCGACTCACAGGACACCGTTAGGGCGTAAGTCACTGTGGGTGCACCAGAGTGAAGACACTGATTCTATATAAATTCATGTGAAAAATAGTGAACTATCCCTTTAACATTAAATACTTTTCAAATTAAAATACTGCTAAAATGGCTACATTGTATGCGCTTTGTTTGTGTACGATCATTTTTCCCAAAATACAATACGTTTGCGGTTTTGGTACAATAGTTTTCCTATCTGGCAACACTGGCCAGAGGAAGGAAATAATTAGAATTTCTCTAAGTGCATGTAAACTGACTGACAAGGTAAGAGAACAATACATTGGTAATTAGAACAGCTTTGCACAAGCTGTGCACATTCTTTTGGCCGTGTTTTTCAAAAATGAACCACAGAAATCACAAGTGCACCCCTCACAGCCCAGGGTAAGACTTCTGCACAGTCCTGTATTTATTAGACCATTCAGAAGCCACTGTGTTTAGTACCTGTAAGTGGTATTGATGAACACATGCAGAATTATAACAGTATGTAACCTTTAAACACCAGGCTGGGAATAGACATTATCATAACGTGACAGTGCAGACTATTGGCGTGACACTGGTCTTTTCTCATAAATGATGGTTAAACGAGTGGATGAGCAGCCATCCGTCCAACAGTGGAAATTCCCTAGCCTTTTTAAATTACTTTTTTTCTCTCACTCTCGGACAGTATCCAATATTTGACAAACTTCAATAAAGGCCTTAACAAAGGAACATCCCGCCCTGACAGGAAAACCCCACAAAATCCGAATTCCGTTATAAACAAGATTAGTTTCACTATAGCCAATCCCAGATCGGACACGGGCTCTGATGAGAGGGGGGCAGATTATTTATAGAGGGATTATCAAATGTCAAATTTAGACAGGTGACAAATAAGAGGAAAATAAGAGCTGTTATGTCTCAGTATGGTTCTAAAAGTTTTAGTGTGTACAACTCTAATGGACTTCAGTATCCTGGATACTGTTCAGTTTCCTCAAATATCCCATCTTTGTTTTTGCACATGTAAACATTATCTCAAATACTACATCATCCCAGTTTTGGAAGTGATTTTGGACACAGCCTACGTAACTGTAACTAGTCGATTAACATTAAAACCAGTCGCTGAACATCATGACAATGCTCTGTAGATCTTCATCCTCCTCCTCATCTTACGTAGTCAGAATACCAATACCAAACATGGATGACGTGCTTACCTGTTGATCTCCTCTTCCATGATAAATCTACATGTTAACATTTAATAGTTCTACAATTCCTGTTAACTAAAGAGGATGTGTTTTGTGCATGCACAGTAACTTTAAAGTCTAATTCAGTAACTGGGAAATGAGTATTTATCTGTGAACGCCATATTCTGAATATGAGCAAAACCGATCAAAAAACCTTATGACTAGGATATTAGTTTGGAACTCATCCCTTGTCCAAAAACATCGCACTGATGCTCTACCCATGTCTGACGACACTACAAACTGTAGTTTATTCAATCCAAACCAGCTGATGGAAATGGGCTTAATTTGCATTTTCTTTTCCATAATATTTCAAAAGTTTCCTTTGAATTTGCTGGATATCAACATGGAAAAACATCACATGCCTAACAGGTAATCTATCAGGTCTTAACTTTACAAAAGACTGGTCTGTGATTATGATTTTTGGGATTATGGGAGGTTTATCTTCTCTAAAGCAGCTACTGTCTGTTATGAGGCCGTAGGATGAGTTTCCAGAGAGTGAATAGAAACCCCCAGTGCTCCTTATCTGGAAAGTTGTAGCTTCGAGTGGTAAAGACAGAGCTGATGATAAAACCAAACCTCTGGTCTTCAAATCATGTGTATTCCAGCGCCAAGGCAATAAATTCAATGTTAGAAGAGTCAGTCGAAAAGATTCATTATTCTTAAATTATTTCCAATATGTTTGCTCAAATTCAGTTACTGTGTCACTGTGACAATACTGATGGAATTATTTAGTTATTTTGGAATGGGTTTTGAGATCAAAGTGTTTCCCCACAAAAAGAAGATGCTTAAATTTATTGCAGAGCAACACAAGGAGAGCCAAGCCACGAAAAATAAATGCGTACCACCGGGCCTGTTTACATGAGAGTTTTTAAACCTGTTTAATTGAGAATGAAGGTTAATTCCTCTTTAAGATGACCATGTAAACACCTAATTCTAGTTCAAAATGATTATTCCAATTTAAACTTAATTATGAATAAGGTCATTGGTTTATTCCACTCTTGATTCCAAATGCAATAATTCCTCTGACATGGAAGCAGTTAATTCCTCTTTAACATTATTCCTGTCATTCTGCACATGTTCCTAATATTGTCATGATGATGCACATATTCCAGTCTGCTGGCATTACACTGAAAAAAAATGAACATGGGCAACCTTTAATGTAAGGAAGGATTTTTATTTTAACTGACCTATTATCATTATGTTTCTGTCGTTTATCTGGTTTAATTTATTTTATTACTTTCATTCAATGTAAACCAAGGCCTCATTGATTCAAAGTAATTGGCAGACTTACAATCAAATAATAATTTTCCATTCAAGTGAAAATGTTGCATGTCACGTGACATGCGTACGTACTGACATCACGCCACAACCAAACTTGAACTGAACTTCGAATCCGCCATTTTCTTCTCCCAAAAGGCATTCAAGCCTTCATCTGGGAGTCAAACACCTGATGAAGGCTTGGATGTTGAAATGCGTTGGGGTCTTTTATACGTTTTTATCACAAAGCCAATGTAATAAAGGATTTTTACATATAAGAGAGTGCCTTGGAATTTTCTCTTTTTTGTCTTACTCTTATTAGTTTTCCCACCCAAAGAGCACCTCTAATTATTACTTATTGTGAGTCCAGGTAGCACTCCTGAAGTAAAATTTTTTTGGGGTTTTCTTAAGCTAATATTAGCTAGTGAATCGATATGGCTGGCATTAGCTTAGCAGACTCCGCTTTCTGAATACTTGTGTAATGTGTAGGGTGACCAGATGACCTCTTTTTCCCGAACAAGTTCTATTTGAGACCTAAAATATGTCTGGGCAGAATTTCAGAAACGTCCAGAATTCCCATTGCATTTATGCAACTATTTAACTTTCATGTAAACATGTTGACAGAATATTTTTTCTGAAACAAAACTGTAATGTTTATTCTACAAATACACCAACCAAAAGCTACTCCAATACCAATTCAACTAGCCTCATAAAAGAGCACTCAAAGACAGAAAGACTGGCACCGGGCTTGTGCAACACAGTCATTAAATAATTTCTTCTTTTTTTTTTAAGTCAGAATGGTCATTTTCTTGACATGTCAGGGAAAATAGTTTAATCCAGGTCTGTTGGTGCACTGCACATATCATCCATCCATTAGCTTAATAATATAAGCTCATAGGGGGTACTGGATGTGCTCCCAGCTGACATTCAGCAAGAGTCTTGGTATACACATGACAAATTATACTGCACAGATTCCAAATGTAATGTCAGTCTGTTTAACGTCTATGAGGGACCCTGGATGTCAGCCATGTTTGGGGTGTTGAGGGAAAAGTCAGTTCAATGATGTCATACGAAATGCTGTGCGAAATTTATAGTCTTTGACCATTCAGACCATAATATGAGCCAAACATCACTTCTTCACTGGTACGAGTAGTTCAGGCACTAAATTCAAATATCACTCAATGTCAAGTATTCAGTATTTTAGGGTTTTTTTTCCCTTTGTTTTTTCTCTCTCACAGCATGGATAATAACAACACAAAGATGGATGCTGTGGAATATGTGGATGTATTTAATAGAATGGAAAAGAGTAGGGCTGTTAAAATTAATGCATTAATGCCAATTAATCCATCATTCTGATTAATCTAATTACAAATTCTTATGCAATTAAATGAAATAGTTGTTTTGTTTCAAGTGATTTTTGTTGAAAATATTGAATAAACGTGTGTGTGTTTATAATATTTGTATTACCTGCATGAGATAACTCCAAAAGTTATGGATGAATTTTGCTGAAACTTTCAGAGATGATTGATAATGTGTCAAGGAAGAAACCAAAAACATGTTGAGCTCTAAATGTCAAGGGTTAGTGTCACAGTGAAGGTCAACACCTAAAACACATAAGTGGTGATATTTCAGAATCCAGACCAGATCGTATCAGGTGGTTTTGTTACATTCACTTCATCTGTCATCAGATGAGATAACACTGAGGCTCCATGACATCAAGCCAATGGTATATTTGCTAAATGTATGACCTTACCTTAAAGCAGGATATTTATACATTTAGTTAAATCAGACAATATCTTGTGCTTCATATTTGTGACGTGTGTGACATGTGAAAGTTGGTTGCTGTGCGACGTCGCATAACGTCAGAGCGACGCTATATGTCTTCGATTATTGAAATGGACATACCTGAAAAACAGGACCGAGGATTTCTTTTAATTTTTAAAATTTCTTTTAATTTGTTAATGACTGATAAA
This sequence comes from Siphamia tubifer, assembly GCA_020466265.1. NCBI lineage: Eukaryota > Metazoa > Chordata > Actinopteri > Kurtiformes > Apogonidae > Siphamia > Siphamia tubifer. The sequence goes on along the minus strand of CM035794.1, from coordinate 20,491,949 downwards.
ATAAATCGTTAGTGAACACGGAACACTAGTTTATAAATAAGTTACGAACATCAAAATCCCTGTCCCCTCTCACTCTGTGTGTGTTTACCATCCCAGAGTACCATCCAGCTAGGTTTCATGTCGTCACTTGTTTTGAAAACATGCAGAGGAAAAAATGACGCTTTATTTCCACAGAGAGCACATGAACCAGTTTGATCCACCCTTTTTTTTCCCCACGTTTTTGCAGCAGCTACTGTGGCACCATCTTCTCTTGTAGCTGCCAATGCTAATGCTACTTCAGATTCACTGCAATGAGGGACAGGTTTAACCCCACATGGTTGACTCCAATGTCCTTGTGACGTGTACTTTGTCTGAGTGGCTCGTTTCTCTGTTTTCTATGAATGGTAAATCCAGCCAGTGGAGGGAACACACCACGCAGCAAACGCAGCATGTGTTGGTAACTCAGGGTGACCCATCAGATTCCAAAATGAGCGTGGAAAAGTAGTTCTATTTCGTTCCTACTGACCGCCAGGCGGTGCTTTCAGCACTGAATGTTCATCGCATGCTTACATGCAGGTTCGAGATTTGACTAACAACAAAGTCACGTGTCACGTGACCGGGTAGCGTGAACGGCGGAAGTTTACTTAGGCACGCCTTACCCGGAAACCAGTCTCTTGTCATCTTCTCGTGCTGACGCAGGTTTGTATGGGTTATCGTCCTCATTGTCGGCCTTTTGACTGGAGCTGCGTTCTACGCCCTCCGATAGGCTGCGGACGCTTTCCCCGACCCACTTTGGTGAGATTTAATCTGTTTCCTGCGGGTGATTTCGCCCTTAGTTTCCGTATTGTTGGAGGTTTGGTGTGTTCACCTTCCCTTGTCGCTACAGCGTTTGCTAACAGCTAGCTCCTCCGGCGTTGAGTGTTTTCGCTCGTCCCGCCGTGCGTTGCTGTGTTATTTTGTTATGTTATTTTATTATGTTATATACAACTGAGCATTAAGCTTACGGTTTGTTGGCGTTTTTGAGAGACGGTTCCTCGCCGCTGGCGAGGCGTATCCTTGCCTTTGGCTAGCTGAATCCTAGCTAGCTAGTGATTTATAGCATTATTGTTTATGTAGTGGTCCGCCGCTGTGTTGCCTCGCTTAGCGTGGGTGATCTCGCCTGGCTAGTGCGGCGGCCGGTCGGCTGCGACATCCGAGCTGTTTTTTGCCACACGGGAGTGCCCTCGCTCCTTACTGTGTATTGGTGTTTCGGTTTATGCCCGGGTTATTCGGCGCAGTTGGTGTTTCCGCCACATCTGCCCTTTACTGGTGCTCCTTTGCGGCGCTTCCTGCTGTTGTGCCTTATCTCCTCGTTTTATGTTCACTCTGTGGGTGCTTTCGCCCAGCGAGTTCTTGCAGGTAGTGGGGGTTTCCGCCTCATCTGCCTTTTTTTTTTCTGTGCAGGAGTGCCTTCGCTCCTTCCTGTGTATTGGTGTTTCGGTTTATGTCCGGATTTCGGCGCAGTTGGTGTTTCCGCCACATCTGCCCTTTACTGGTACTCTGTGGGTGCTTTCGCCCAAGCGAGTTCTTGCAGGTAGTGGGTGTTTCCGCCTCGACTGCCTTTTTTTTTTTTTTTTTTTTTTTTTTTTCCCTTCTGTACCGGAGTACCCTCACTCCGTGTGCTATATTAACTGCCTTCGTGCCTGGATTATTCGCTCTGAGGGTGTGTCCGCCCAGGGCGTCGTTGTAGGTAGTGGGCGTTTCCGCCCCGGCTGCCTCTGTGTTCGCGGGAGTGCCCTCGCTCCGCTGTGTCACCCGCGGCTGTACTGTCCGGTTTTTTGTGTCGCCGTGTCCGCTTTGGCCCGCCCTGCTATCTAGGATGTATATGGTTTGTATTGACTGTAGGGCCCCTCTCGACGCTGAGGATGGGCATGAGCTCTGCCCGAGTTGCCTCGGTCTTGACCACCTCAAGGAGGGCCTCACGGAACTGGCGTGCATGCATTGCAGCTGCCTGAGCGTGGCCTGCCGCAAGGAGAGGCTGGCCCGTGTGGAGGGGGGACAGTTGCTCTCGGCGCGAGGTAGCACTGTGTCCCTCAGGTCAAAAAAGCGGCCCCGAGCAGAGAAGCGGGAGCCCCCTGCTAGGCCTCCGGCTAAGCTCTCCAAGGTTGACCTAGTGGCGCAGAGGGTGGACGCCATGGCGGCTGAGTTTGCGGAACTCAAGGCCATCTTGCTGGGCCGGCAGCAGCCTGCAGCTGCAGCCGCAGTAGCTTCACCTGCGGCGGCCGCATCTGCCTCTGATGACGGGGAGATACCGGTGTTGGCCCCGGCTGTTACGTACCCCGAGGATGATGTCCTCTCCACCAGGGCTTCGGGGAGTCTGGACGTTGTTGATGACTGGGTGAGTCAGTCTGTGGCTGCCTCTGGCGAGGACGTGGGGCCCTTGTCTAGCCTGAGTCCTCCTAGGGGATCGGCGCGGGCCCAGGGCTCCGTGGTGTTGCCCACGTTGAAGTCAGCCCTGGCCCAGTTGGGCCTGGATGTGCCGACCATGGAGGCGGCCCCCCAGAGTGCCTTTTTTCAGCACACTGCTGGCCCGTCTGAGTTCAGCGTGCCCCCCTCTGCCCCTTATGTAGCCGAGCTACAACGGTGCTGGGCTGATCCTAGGCGTTTCGCGCACAGGACCAGTGACGTTCGGGCTTTGGCGAACATGCGTGATGCCGCTTCCTACGGCCTGGGTCCCATGCCGGGCATTGAACCAACCCTGGCGGCCATTATTGTGTCCCCGGACGAGGCGTTGCGGCCGTCTGCGCGCTGCCCCCGGCCACAGTGCCGTATTACAGATGACTACATCTGCAGGGGATACGAGGCGGCTGCGCGTGCTGCGCGCATTGGTAACTCCATGTCCCACATGCTATTGGCCTTGTCCCAGTCCGTCCAGTCATCTGAGGTTGAACCACCCATCCGCGATCTTACTGATTCGCTGCTGCAGGCTTTTGCGTACGTGGCCAGGGAACAGGGCAGGGTAATGTCCCACCTGACCTCGGCGAGGCGGCAGGTGTGGCTAGCGCAGTCCCCTCTTTCAGAGCAGTGCAGGAAGTCCCTTCGCTCACTGCCGGTGGTCCCCGGGCATCTCTTCGGTCCGGCTGCTCAGGAGGCACTGCAACGCGGCTTGCAGGTTTCTCAGGCCAGGCGTCAGTATGCTAGCCTGCGCCAGGTTCGTACTCCGGCGTGGCAGCCCGCATCTGTGGCCCGCCAGCCACCTGCTGCCGCTCCTCCTGCTCCACAGTCCCGGCCGCCTGCGGCTCGTGGGTTTCGCCAGCCTTCGGCTAGACAGCGTGCACGGCAAGGAGGAGCGCCAGGCCCCCACCCCCCTAGGGGCGGGGGTAGGCGTAGGCGGCGACAATGACGTTCCCCTCCCGGCGGTCGGTCGCTTCACCAGTCGACAGCTTGCACGCTGGGAAGCGACTACATCAGACCCTTGGGTGCTGTCAATCGTTTCCCACGGTTACAGTATCCAATTCGGGTCCCGACCGCCCAGTTTCCGGGGAGTGAGGGTGACCAGGGTCAGAGATGCCACCAAGGCCCTGGCCCTCCGCCAGGAGGTGCAAGCCCTCCTGGCCAAGGGTGCGATCGAACCACTCGAGCAGTCCTCACGAAACAGTGGGTTTTATTCCACGTATTTCATTGTTCCAAACAAGGGGGGTGGACTTCGCCCCATCCTCGACCTCAGACACCTGAACCGACACCTCAAGGTGTTGAAGTTCCGCATGCTGCGCACCGCAGACGTGCTGGCGGGCATCCGGAGGGGCGACTGGTTCACGTCAGTGGACCTGACGGATGCCTATTTTCACGTACCAATAGCTCCTCGGCACCGTCCGTTCCTGCGCTTTGCCTTCGAGGGCAAGGCATACCAGTTCAAGGTCCTGCCGTTTGGGATATCCTTGGCCCCGAGGGTGTTCACTCGGTTTGTGGCAGCGGCACTTGCCCCATTGCAAGGCGAGGGGATGCGCATTTTCCCCTACCTCGACGATTGGTTGGTTTGCTCTTCGACCAGGGACGGGGCGCTCAGGGACTCCTCTCGTCTGCTGCAGCACATAGACGAGCTGGGCATTTCGGTCAACCTGAGGAAAAGCTCGTTGACACCGACACAGCGGACTGTTTTTCTCGGCGTCCTTCTGGACTCTCATTTGATGACTGCTCGCCCGTCCGACCTGCGCATCGATGCCATCATGCTCAAGGTGAGTCAGTTCCAGAGGGGTGCGAGTCAGACGCTCCACTCTTTTCAGGTTTTACTGGGTTTACTGACTGCGGCATCCCGTATCGTCCCTCTCGGCCTCCTGTCCCTGAGGCCTCTACAGATGTGGGTGAACAGCCTTGGCTTGCACCCGCGTTTTCATCGTCACAGACGGGTCATCGTCACGCACAACTGTTTGGCCTGCCTTCGCCCGTGGAGGAGGCGCTCACGCCTGACTCGCGGCGTCCCTATGGGTGTTGTAGTCCACCGCAGGGAGGTTGTAACCACCGATGCTTCCCTAACAGGGTGGGGAGCAGTGTGGCAGTGCAGGGCTGCCCGCGGAACGTGGACTGTACGGCAGCGGCAGAGCCACATCAACGATCTGGAGCTTCTGGCTGTCCTGATGGCTCTCAGGCATTTCCTCCCCTATCTGAGAGGGAGGCACGTCCTTGTGAGGACAGACAACACATCCGTGGTACACCACATCAACCACCAAGGGGGGACGAGGTCCCGGTCCGCCCTGGTGCTGACACAAAGGCTGCTTTTATGGGCTCATCCGCACCTGCTGGGCCTGAGGGCATCTCATATCCCGGGGGTGCAGAACTCTGTGGCCGATCTCCTCTCCAGGGGCCAGCCTCACCCCGGAGAATGGAGACTGCATGCCGATGTGGTTCAGGACATCTGGCGCAGGTATGGGACGGCTCAGGTGGACCTTTTCGCCTCGGCCGACACGACACACTGCCCCCTGTGGTTCTCGCTAGCGGAGCCGGTGGGGCCACTGGGCCAGGATGCGCTGGCTCACAGGTGGCCGCGGGTCCTTCTCTATGCATTCCCGCCGCTCCCACTCATACTGCCTGCCTTGGAGCGGATCGGGAGGGAGGGCCACGGGGCTCTCTTCGTGGCACCCCGGTGGCCCAACAGGCCTTGGTTCCCGGTGCTGTACAACATGCTGGCCGGGGAGCCTTGGTGTCTTCCTCCGCGGCTGGACCTTCTCTCTCAGCTGGGGGGTCAGCTATGGCATCCGGACCCGATGCGCCTTCAGCTGTGGGTTTGGCCTCTCAGGGGCCAGAACCGCTTTTAGCTGTGTGTGTGATCCGGCGGTCGCCTGGACCATTTCGCACTCCAGGGCGCCCTCCACAAATGCGCTGTACAATAACAGGTGGCACCTGTTCGTAGAGTGGTGTAGGGATCATGGTTTGGAACCAACGTCCTGCCATGTGCCGGCTGTCCTTAGTTTTCTGCAGTCCCTCTTTGCTCGCGGGCTCGCACCTTCCACTATTCGGGTGTACACTGCCGCGATCTCGACTATGCATGCCAGGGTGGAGGGTTTGACTGTAGGTTCGCATCCCCTGGTGAAGCGTTTCCTGAAGGGCACTCAAAGACTGCGGCCCCTCCGGAGGGACCCATCACCTCCCTGGGATTTGGCTCTGGTGCTGGAGGCGCTGCGCGGGGCGCCTTTCGAGCCTCTCGATGTGGCAGAGCTTAAGTGGCTCTCACTTAAGTGTGCCTTCCTCCTGGCCATGGCTTCGGCTAAGAGAGTGGGTGAGTTACACGCACTTTCTGTCAGCCGTGAATGCCTGCAGTGGTCCCCGGGGGACTCCGGGGTTACCCTGTGGCCTAACCCTTCATTTCTTCCGAAGGTCTTGCCCCCTTCCTATGTCAACATGCCGCTCAGGTTGGAGGCCTTTGACTCAGATGCCCCATTGGTCGAGGGGGGGAGGGCTGATACCTTGCTTTGCCCTGTCCGGGCATTGAGATTTTATGTTGCAGCGACTGCCGCGTCTCGGCAGTCTGACTGCTTGTTTGTCTGTCATTCAGGACACCGTCAAGGACAGGCTTTGTCCAAACAACGGCTGTCCAAGTGGATTGTGGACACAATTTCTTATGCGTACACGAGCAGTGGCCGTCAGGTGCCCCTCGGCGTTCGGGGCCACTCGACGCGGAGTGTGGCGACGTCTTGGGCAGCCTTGAGAGGTGTTCCCCTCCCTGACGTCTGCGCCGCTGCATCATGGGCGTCATCCTGTACTTTCGCCCGGTTTTATAGGATCAACGTGGCCTCGTGCGGCTCATTGGCCGCAGCTGCCCTCCTGGGGTCTACATAGCCTTCGGACGGGGTGAGTGAGGTCTCCTCGTGACCTTGTTGGTATTAGTCATCCAGTGCTGAAAGCACCGCCTGGCGGTCAGTAGGAACGAAATAGAACGATGGGTTACGTATGTAACCACGGTTCTATGAGTTCCGGATGACCGCCAGGCCTTGGCTGTCACTCGGAGGACTTCCGAGAAGATTGCCAAGAGACTGGTTTCCGGGTAAGGCGTGCCTAAGTAAACTTCCGCCGTTCACGCTACCCGGTCACGTGACACGTGACTTTGTTGTTAGTCAAATCTCGAACCTGCATGTAAGCATGCGATGAACATTCAGTGCTGAAAGCACCGCCTGGCGGTCATCCGGAACTCATAGAACCGTGGTTACATACGTAACCCATCGTTTTCAGCAGAATGACACCTTTCTTCCTTGACACATTATCAATCATCTCTGAAAGTTTAATTAAAATCCATCTATTACTTTTTGATTTATCTTACTGACAAACACAAGGTAAAACATTACCTCCTTCGCAGAGGTAATAAATACACATGTAAAGTACAGATACATAAAAAAAATCTACTTAAAGTACAGTAACAAAGTACTTATACTTAGTTACTTCCCACCTCTGACCCTAAACAAAAATCTAGATAAATGAGGACCTCACTGCCCCACTGAACAGTAGAATAACACTGCACCGTACTCATATATTCTGGTCTTGTCTCTTTATCAGGTCGTTTTGTGTGGAAGTGTCCAAAACAATCTGTAAAGCACTAAACTTTTGAGGTTAACATGTCCTTTCCTACACTATGCACCTTGGAATTTTCCCAGGGGATATAAACAAGAATGATTCACATTTACTAAAGACTTTCATGACCGCCCTTTTGTGGACACCTTTATAAATAATGTGAATCAGTTACATCATATGGAGTAAATCACTAATAATCTGAGGCTATAAAACAATGTAGGAGAAGGACATTGAAAAAAGTGAACCCTCTTTTTAGCTCAGGAAACTCAGAAATGCTACTTGCATAAACTTGCCTGAGCAGGTGTGACTTATGTACATACTAGAGTGATCAAATGATTACACATTTTAATCAGATTAATCAAAGGGTCGCTGTGGATTAATTTTGATTAATCACGATTAAATATCATTCATGTTTGACCCTTTAACCCCTGAGATTTTAACAGTTCCACAGGCAAAATATAAAGAATAAGCAACCAAATAAACAAAAACAGCCAAAGTGATAAACAAAAAAACAACAAAATTTAATAATAAACCAACAAATTAATAAAGTAAGACAGAAATGGAACAAAACTGAAGAAAATAAAAAAAAAAAAAAACATGTAGAAAAATAAACAAAATAAGCAACAAAATGAACAAAATGTAATAGATTTTTACCGAATAATAAAAATTTGCCAAAAAAAAAAGAACCAAAATGAAGTTAAAATAAAATAAATTAATAAATAAATAACTAGTATTGTAATTTGGTTCCAGTAGTTTTAATTTTTGGCATGTATTGTGACATTGCATAAGCATTTCACTGCAGTGAACGCATCCATAATCACAGCTGAGTGTGATCCAAGGAAATACTGTGTGACTTTTCCTTATCCAGGCTGTATTTTAACTTTTAAAAACCCCTGTGGACCTGTACACAGACATCACGAATCGCAAAAAAGGAAAAATAAATGGTTGTGTAAGTGCAATTGGAAACATTTGGAAAAATCAAAAATACCTTTGAGACACTTAGTGAACAAAACCACATTAAGCCCTTGTGAAAAACATGCTTCTGCAACAATTAACGTCTATTATTCCGTCTTAATATCTCTACCATCTCTGCAGCTTTGTTCCCTATGCTGTCTGTAAACGTGGACGTGAAAATACTGAGGGTAAAGCAGCAACTGGAATATCACTGGCTAACTGAGGGTGAAACAGGGTTTCCAGTGGAGAGTTGAGCCACTGAGGCCAGTCTGAGTTCAACAGCTGTGAAGGCCATCATGACCAGAGTTAAAAGTATCTGAGACTGAAGAAAGTCTATTCAGAGTTGGATCGATGAGCGCCTCCTTTTCTAAGACTCCAGTATACAATATCTAACCTGATAAATCAAATCTGAAATGCTTTGAGTGAAACAGAAGAGGTCGCAGTTAACCCTTTAACTCCTGAGACTTGAACAGTTCCAGTTAAAAATTAATAAAGTGAGTAACAAAATGGACAATAACAGCCAAAAATGTAGAATAAACCAACAAAAAAATAAGTAACATGAACAAAATAAAACATAAATGGCAGAAGAGTGAAGAAAAATAGTAAAATACAATATTAAATGTAGAAATATAAAATAAGGAACAAAATTAACAAAAGCAAATATATATTATATATACGAATACATATTTCCAAAATAACAACCCAACTTAGTTAAAATAAACTAAAATTAAGTATAAATCAATCAATCAATATTATAATTTGGTGCCAGTAGTTGTAGCTTTTTCTTTTTTCTAAATAAGTTGCTTTTTTTACACCTGTTTATTTCCATATACCAGATCCATGAACAAAACCCAGTAAAATGACAGGGGAAAAAAACTGTAATTTTTTTCTGAATATAGACTAAACCATCGTTTCAGAACACGCCATCACTGACGCATCAGGGGTTAAAGGGTTAAAACACTGAATAGACAGAACTCTTATGGTGCCGACTATGTCTTCAACCAATTTTGCCGCTAAGAAAGTTCTTTTCAATCACGCCATTGAACAACAAACTTTATCACAGCAGAGAAACGCTGCTAAATATAATAAAAGGTTGAATGTAAATCCCAGGTTACTGTTGGACAGCTTGTAAAGGACTTTCTGGAGTCTTAAATTGGTTGAGTGCTTATGCATTTTCTTCATCAAAAATGTCTTGTTATTTTTTAAAAAGGGAACAAAGTCTTCTTGTATTTGTGATCGAACAACAGGAAATCTGGAATTTTGCCACAGGCTGCGAATGGTCAAGCCAACACATTTGTCAAAGACATTAAATCTGTTTTCAAGAATTAATGCATCTTCAAAGGGAGAAAAAATATGAGGGTGGAAAAAGTCTTACCTCTGGCTGTATCGCTTTGAATACTGGTGAATCCATGAGGGTGATTTGGCTCTGGAAAAAAAAAAAGTACTCCATATTACCTTCAAATGCTGACGACACGTCTGGAACTACAGTCCCTACATCAGTAACAGGTTCAGCTCCGTAGTGTAATAACTTAATTTAGATTATTCATTTGTAGCTATGTTTAAGTAATTATTACTAGGACTGTCAAATGACGGAAAATTTTTAAAAATTGCATCATTTTGGTGCATTCTGAGAGCATTATAGGCGATGATTTAACATTACAGAATGTGAAATTTGTACTTACATTTTAGAAAAATCTGGCTCATATGATCATAAAATTTTCAAATTTACTTATAACTCATTTAAGAAAATGAAAATACTATATATGTTTGTTCAAATTTATTGTATAATTTCACTAAATAAACAATGGATAATATACAAAAGACTAGCATGGGATGCTTCCATAAAGATTACCTTATCATCTTTACACTGCTTACCACCAATGTAATTGGTGGTAAGCAGTGGAACCCCCCCATCTACTTTGGTGGTAATTGGTGAAACCCCCCAATCTGCATTAGTAATACCCGGGTTCACAGGTGAAGACCATCTATTTACATTGGTGGTAACAGATGGAGACCCCCAAATCTGTTGGGGGATCCGTCCCCTGGTCTCTTGTGGCCTGGGGAGCAAAAGTCTGTGTGCTGTGACCTCTTGGAGTGGAAGTAGGTATGTTATTTTGGGGAGTAGGGGTCACATTGTTCTCCTCAGTGGGTCTGTCCCTTACTGTGGCTAAAACAGTCCCCCTAATCTCATCCACAACATCCTCTCTTAGTCTGGGAAATGTCCTTTTACACCATCTCAGTGCTACATTAAATGGCTCTTCCCATTCATCCCCATGAAATTCCTCAACTTTGGTCATTAATTCCTCCACAATGTCTTCATAATGCTGTTTTAAAATTAACATGGTGGTGTGAGCCCAGTTTTTAGCATTACCTATAATGTCATCACGTGTTTTCTGTGATGGCAAAGCAGGTTTAATTAAATTAGCCAACATATGTTCCATGTTAATGATTGTTCTAGGTCTTTTTTTCATCCTCAGAAACCCTCACATTGGCCCCGTGGTGAACAGCTCTAATTAAATCATGAAAGGTATGTGTAATTTGTTTAAACCGGGCCGTAGGTTTAATGTAGTCCGCCATGTTTTTTGGACCCCGCATCTCCCCCCGTTGCAGCCCGGGCGCACGGCGAAATCCTCCCCGTGTGCCCCGCACCGCCTGTGCATAACTCCGGGTGAGGGGTTGGGGGCGACCGGTGGGGATAATCCTCCGGGGTGGCACTGGCTCAAGGTTGGGGTTATAGTGGTTGCGGACCCCGGCGTTGTGAAACCCCGGAGCCCTAAATGCACTGTCCGTCCCCCGGAGAAAATCATCCCCACCGCGGCGTCCCCCTTCCCACTCCCCGGGCGCGAAGCGACCTGGCCGGCGTCCCCTGCGGACCACCGTCCAGCCCTCTCCGTCCGTAAAATTCTGCATTTTATTTTATATATGTATGTGTCTGTGTGTCCCGTGCTGTGTGTGTGTTGTGTAGTGTGTGTGAGTGTGCGTATTTTAATTTTAACAAAGAAAAGAGAGACACAAAGAAAAAGAAGCTAGCTAACACGGAAATCTCCGCCGAAGCCGGGCGGAAAACTCCCGTGAAAGTCAAATAAAAATAAAAAACTGGACGACGTTTCGACCTAAATAGGTCTTCTTCAGGTCCAAATAAAATAAAATAAACCAGAAAAAGGAAATGGTTTTGTGGTGGTTTTCGACCAAAATAAAGCTTGAAAAAAAATTTTTCGGTCAGCGGATAGATTTGACGGAAGAGAAATTTAATTTTGACGGATTTCCGTCTGTGGACGGAGATTTGACAGTCATGGATTATTCACAGGATTGCTTTGGATTAATTTCGATTGATCAAAACATTTTATATGTGTTCTGTTCTGGCTGTGTTTTTACTCAAATTTCCCACAAAATATACAAAAATACACGAAGAAAGACAAAACATGCAGCGAAAATAACATACAAAAAGTGCTAAAAATCCACTACAATCCACAAACAAAATAAAACATAAAAGGTATGACAATTTCAAAACTTATTCAAAAAGTCTTCTACAATATAGAAAAAACACAAAAGAAATTGATAAAATATCCAGAATATATGCAAATATATGAATATGTATAAAAATTGCAAATATATGAATATGTATAAAAATATGCACAAAATACACCAAGAAACACAAAAAAATCAGAAGAAAAAAATAGAGAGAACATGCATTAACATTTTTAAGCAGATTAATCATGATGATGAATTAATCTGCATTAATGCGTTCATTCTGACAGCCCTAGTAATGACCAAACAACATGCAAATGTTGAACAGAAACCCTGCCAAAGCTGTGTAGTTTTAAAGCTGAAATAATCTATATTTATGGCATAAACACTGGATCAAATGATGAAGTGTAATGTGGAAGGTGTTTGCGGTGTCTCGTGTACTATGCAAATATCAAGTTACATCTCAAAAATACTCACAGCAAACTCCTCAGGCGTCACCTTCAGCACGTCAAAGACCACTGCATCGTAGCTCTTGGCGTAGTCCACGCAAGGCCCGTCCAGAGAATCCGAGCTGCTGCTGGCCTGAGACACACATACAGCTGTCAGAGTCAATAGTGCACAAACTTACACTGTATGATCTCGATTCAAACCTGGGGCGCCTATAATGATCTGTCGAAGGCAACCGCTGGAATGATGGGAGTAAACAAGGATACAGAAAAATGTAGACACTGACAGTTTATTTACTGTTGCTAATATGTAACAAAAACAGACCACAATGTTAAAGAGGAATTAACTGTTTCCATGACAGAGGAATTATCAAATTCGGAATTAAGAGTGGAATAAAAAAAATAAAAAATAAAATAAAAAAAATAAAAATAAAATAAAAAAAGAGTGGAATAAATCAATTACTTTATTTCGGAATTAAGTTTAATTCAGAATAGTCATTTTTAACTACATGATCATCTTAACAAGGAATTAACCTTTATTCTGAATCAAACAGGACTAAAAACTCACATGTAAACAGGCGCAATGTGACATTTTACTCAATATGAAAGAATGTTACTATGTACTATACTATGTATGTACTAATATGTACTATACATTTGCTTCTTTTTACAACACCTGCTGTCATTGAATACAAGCATAACTTGTTTATGTAAACTGTATACTAAATTCTAGAGTAAATTTTCCATTAGTTTGGTGGGTAGGTGTGGATTTGTCAGGGGTTTTTTTGTTTGCTTTTGTCACTTTGTCTCATTGGTTATTTTATTTTATTGTATATTCTTATATACATTCTTGTTTTTTTACTTTTTCAATATGTTAAAATAGGTTTGTATGAAAGTGTTTGTGAAGATGACGAATGATGTGGAAGTTAAACCATAGACTGTTTAGTGAAGAAGGTATGGGATTAAATATGCTTCTTCGCACTCCTTTTCAAATGTGTAAATGAAGTAATGTTTTGTTTTCCCCATGTACATATCCTTTAGGTTTTATTTATTTTTCATTAGTAGGGACAGAGTGGGCTTGTTTTGTTTGTTACATATTCAGAGGATTGAACGGAACTGATTGTGTAAATCAGATTGTGGAGGTAACAATGTGTTGATAAATGGTTCTGGATGCTTGTTTTGATAGAGGGTGGATATGAGGTGTGTTGGGCCATAGGAAGTAGAATCTATTGGATTATTGGTTTAATAGAGGGGTGGGAGTTGATAAGTTGTACCTCATCCCACGTCTTTTAGAGTCCAAAAAAAATTTAATTGTTGATGTATTGATGATTTTGTGTGCTTGAAATAAATGGAACTGAACTATGGTGAAACAGAGCTATAACATGGAGAGGCTAAGTCACATCCTTCTACTTCTGGTCCATGGGTGCTGAGCTGGGAGTGAATGGAGCGAATCAAGCTAAATTCTGATTCCATTTGACCAGTGTTCTGAAATTCACATATCATAGCGGTTAATAAGAAATTATTGATGTAGCATAGACAGACCACCTGTTTTTGATGGGAAGCAAATGTGACGTTAGGTTTTATGTGGGCTACAATGAGTGGAGTATGTGACGTCACACTCCGCTCAGCTGTGGTGTAGAGTCTGTGGTGACGTCACATGCGCACCAGGCGTGTAGTCCAAATTACTAACACGTTTTACTCACAAATAAATCAGCTGTTGGTTAACAGAAGCAGTTGAAACGCTCACCAATAATTATTATTCATTGTGAGGTGTGATTCAGGAGTACACATGACAAACCAGATACTATTTTAGCATTTTATTTTCCATTGAATACCTTTCATTAATTTTCTGTTCTAAGGCCCCATGAACCTTAGGGCAGAGACTTAAGCTCCCCATATGTTGTCTGTAATAATAGACAGATATCTTTGTGTTTTCTTGTATTAGTATCAGCCTGTTGTGTTGGTTAACATGCTCTTTTTTCCCCCTTGATATGATTTACTGACAGGTGAACAAAAAAAGTGGGCAAGTAACAAAAAAGGGGAAAGAAGAAAATAAGGAAAAAAGTGAGGAAAAGAAACAAGAGGAAGAAAAAAAAGGAGGAAAAAAAGAAAACAAAATGAGAGGAAAAAAGAGACGGTGGATGTTTGTTCTTATTAGTTTAACTGTCACCATTTTTATTTTCTAATTAAGTTCATTATCATGTTACCTTTAATTAATGATAGACAAATATATCAGGTGGATATTTACATTATTTTCTTATATCTGTATAAACTTGTTGCATTGGCCGAGAGCCTCTTTTTTCCCTGCCATGATTTACAGAGTGAAGTTCACAGCAGCTCCGTGTTCTTGGAGATACTGTTGTCCACACTGAAAAAATTGTTGGTGTAATAATCTTTATTAGATTAACTGTCACAGCTTTTGTTTTCTAATTGTAAGTAAAGAAGACTTACTGACACGTATTAAAAAAAATTATCTGTATTGGCTCCAAATATCAGCTTAGAAATATTGACAACCTGTATCAGGCTGGTGTATAAAATGAATACATAAAATAAAATTATTATTTCTATTATTATTATCATCATCGTCTCATCTGACCCTGCTTTATCCTCACTGGGGTCACTGGGGGCCTAATCCAGCTACAATGGATGAAGGCGGGGTGCACTCTGTATGAGTCTCCAGTTCAATGCAGGGCTGAACATTTTTATTATCATTAATAATAATAATAATAATAAGTATCAGCCCCCCAAAAAATCCATATCAGTCGATCAGTAGTTTGGAGCCGGGATAGAACAGGTCAGACAGATTCAAACTCTTGTCCATATATGATCATTTCTGGCCCCCAAAAAAGATGGCAGAATAGTGACCAAATGTCAAATTCAAGCTTTCAACACACCAGTTCTAAAATCACTACAGCTGTGCCCACTTGATAGATAGATCAATAGATTGATAGATACTTTATTGATCCTGAAGCAAATTCAAGCATCCACTAGCATACAGCTAGCAGCTACTAGCAGCTACTAGCATACTGTACTATAGCTACAAACAAAGCTATGTTAAAAGGTGTAAAGTGACTGTGGAGAATAAATAGGGATGGATAATCAAATGTACTGAAGACTCAAAGACATGTGAAAACTGTACCAATTAAAAGCTCATAAGTACACTTCTTACCATGTCTCGTCTCATTTATTAGCAATTATACATGACCGCTAAAAAAAAATTAAGAAGCACTGGGTACTCCTTGTTTGCATTGGAATGGTTTTGTATGAGTCCGTCTGATTTCATTCTGTATTTTTTTTTCACTTGCCAACACCAACAGCACTAAAAGTTAAACAAATTTTTAAAAAAAACTGTGTAATGGTCAACGAGCCAAAACGACAAAGAATTCTTCTTTTAAATGACTGACTCCACCTGCACCGATTCGAGTAACATTAGAGAACAAAACAAATTAAAGCACAACACAATAGTACTGATTAATAAGGGTCTTTATAAGAGTCTATAGGCAGAGAATACTGGGAAATTTCCAGAGAAAAAAGAAGACACATTAGAAACACAACAAAATATACGATGACTGAACTCGTGTGAAATTCTGGTAAAACAAAAGAGCAAACGCTGTAAAAGTAAAAATAACTCACAGTGTGATTCATTCTCTACATTATTATACTGAACCAATGATTCCACCCAGTTAAACCAGATGCTGTTTCCTGGCATGTGACCCATTTGGAATTATGATAATATGGCGTAAATGCCTCTGATGTTTCCCATCGCCTGTTTACGTATAGCCTTGATCCAGTCTGCTTTCAGTGCTGACTTTTTATCCTTCCTGAGCTAATGTGTCTCAGTCCTGGCATTATAATCAACCAAATCTGATTGACTGGAAAGGACTTTATTTTATTAAATATAACTTGGAAAAGAAGAATAAAAAGCACACACGTGCACAAGTACTTTTTCAGAGGTTATACAAAGGTGCCTGCACATGGAAGGTCCTGCTTTGGTTGCAGAAGGACAACAAATGGTAACGTCACCAAGTCCTTTCAACAGACCAGAGGAACCAGATCAACGAATCCTCTAGGAAATAGACTGAAGAAGAATCTAACTGGATGTGAGCAAATAGAAATCACTAAATTATGGGGTCAAAAAAAATAATAATTTAGCTAATGTAGATGAGCCCAAACGTGCAATTCCTTTTCTATTAGAAAACTTAAATGTACTGTAAAAAAAAAAAAAGTACTGTAGTTAGCTTAAATACATGTACTGCAGTTAGCTTAAACACATGTCCTGTAGTTAACTTAAACACATGTACTGTAGTTAGCTTAAACACATGTACTGTAGTTAGCTTAAACACATGTACTGTAGTTAGCTTAAACACATGTCCCGTAGTTAGCTTAACCACATGTCCCGTAGTTAGCTTAACCACATGTACTGTAGTTAGCTTAAACACATGTACTGTAGTTAGCTTAAACACATGTACTGTAGTTAGCTTAAACACATGTACTGTAGTTAGCTTAAACACATGTACTGTAGTTAGCTTAAACACATGTACTGTAGTTAGCTTAAACACATGTACCGTAGTTAGCTTAAACACATGTACTGTAGTTAGCTTAAACACATGTCCTGTAGTTAGCTTAACCACATGTCCTGTAGTTAGCTTAACCACATGTCCTGTAGTTAGCTTAACCACATGTCCTGTAGTTAGCTTAAACACATGTCCTGTAGTTAGCTTAACCACATGTCCTGTAGTTAGCTTAACCACATGTACTGTAGTTAGCTTAACCACATGTACTGTAGTTAACTAATCCCGTTTACACTCAATTCATTAATTTCTTAATTCAGATACATTTTTCCCCTAACTCTGCGCCTCCCCTGAAGTCCTCTGGCGCCCCCCACGGGAGGCCCACCTCACCATCTGAAAACCACTGGTCTATAGCTTAATTCCCTGTTTGAGATAACAAAGTAAATTTACTTTAGTGTAGTTTCACGTCACAATTGGCCACCTCTGCAGCTCTTTTGGTTTGGTAAATGTGCATCATGGAAGGTCACACTGCTCCTGTTGCCAGTATAAGGTCACACTGGATGTACTAATGAAAATCAGATGCATTACAGTATCACTGGTGGAAATTTCTGAAAATGATAAACACAAGTGAGTATTTAATAATTTCCATATAGACCTGCTTTCCTCTCTGTCTTCTGGTCTCATCATCACTTAGTGTACACTGGCAGAGGAACCTCAGAACAGGAACGGATCCTGCTCTGACTAGTTATGGTGACGTTATCCTGCTGCACAGTAGCCTAATGTTCTTTCTGGGGATGATGCAATGCTGGACTGGCTACCTCCGGCCATCATAAAGACAAGTGTAAGCAGAAAGGATATGTAGCCATGTAAACTACTCCTGAAAACCTGAACCTGAACAATAAAGGCTTTGTTGCTAAACGATGGCTTAGGTCAGAGCAGGCCACCAGATCGCCACTATTTAGCCTCATCTTTGGACCCACTGTGATTTAGGTTTTAAAAATAGGACCACTAATGCCACGAATATGCCCCCGTTTGACTGGAACTACCAATTAGGAGTCAATCCAACATGAAATCATGTGTACAGATGAGGTCATATGCTCATATGAAATTATGTTTCCTGACATTATTTACTTTATGTCATTCCACTCTAATGAAATAGTACAGCGAAGCTAACATAAAATTAAATGATCACTTAACATTTAAATGAGTCGACACATTAAGCTCGGTGGCCTGCAAAAATAATACGGAAATGATGCGATGTGGCTAAAATCGTACTTTATTACCGTTACCAAATTGTATGACTATTCTAAGGGGAAAAAACTCAGGTTCATTTCACTGTGGACCAGACTGCTGCTGGGATTTGAGATCACTTGTTATTTGCTTGGAAAAGGCATGTTACAACTAGTGATCGACTGATATGGATTTTTTTGGGTCGATACCCATTGTCTTTTCCATCAGCCTTAGCCGATGACTGAATACAGGCCGTCAATATTTCTAAGCCTATATTTAGAGCTGATACAGATTTTTCTTCCCCTCTTTCAAATGATAACAAATGTCAGAAAATGTACTTTAATTCTATTTAGAAAACAAAAATTGTGATAGTTAACCTAATATTACCGAATGCACACTTTCTTTTTTTCTTTCTCCCGTTTTGCTCTTTTTTCCACCCTTTTTCTTCAGTTTTTGTTCCCTCTCCTTTTTCTCTTCTTTTTTCCTTTTTTTAACTTCTTGATTAAATTCTGGATAAACTGATCCACTTTCTGACACATAATATGTCAGAAAATCATAAAACAAATCAGCCATAATGTCAAACTGTCAACTGAGGAAGGAATATGAAGATACAATTCACATTTAAGCAGCTGCAATCAGAGAAATGCTCATTTTTATCACCCCCCAAAAATTGTTGATTCATTTTATAAAAAGTTAGCTACTAAGGCTTGAATTTTGAACACTGGGTGAAGTTACCTGCAAAGTTCATGGGACGAAAAAAATGTGGGTATACCAAAGTTGTACTTACCAAATGCCAGACATACAATTTCTTAGTATTTTTAGTACATGGCACCTGATATACATTTATATGCATTTGTCGCAAAAATTTGAGGATATAACACCTCAATACCTGAGGTCACTTTAAGCTCAATGCCAGGTGCAATATGTACACACAATTATTTTAATGACACTTATTTTTCTAGACACTTAGACACTATTTCTTCTAATGCTCTATTGTGTATATTTATTGTAATGTTTCAAGCAATCTGGCAAAACAATTTCCTTTGGGATTAATAGTTTTATCTTATCTTGAAACTGCCAATTTAGGGTTTTTTTTCTCATAAACAAACACGAAACAGTCATTTACATCCATTTGTCTGATGCAGCTACATCTTTTGAAACACAAAAAGCACTCAGAGAATGTAGACTCCGCAAAGGCAGATCATCAACCCCCCCTCCCCAAATGACTAAAATGAACGCAAGGTTTCACTTTCCCTTCCCCGAGTGCTGGTATGCCCCAACCTACTGGAAGAAAGACATGCCTTTCCCGACTGACCAAACTTTTATCACTTGTTCCTTGTGCACATTATCAACATGTCCTGGAAATTTCAGCCAAATCCATCCACAAATTTTTAAGTTATCTTGGCACAAATCACACACTTGTGACCTCCCATACCTCCACTGAACACCACCGAAATTTAAGCATCTGTTCCTTCTGACAGAGTCAACATTTCGTTAAAATTTCAGCACAATCCGTCCATTACTTTTTGACTTATATTGCTACAGACAGACAAATAAACCGACAAACAAAAACATGACTCAGTTGCCTCTTGGCGGACTAAAAATTCAGCAAATATTTCATAATGTGAAATGTAAAGTAAAATAATAAGGGTGTAAAATATTAAGGGTGTGGGAAATGTTTTTTGGATTAATGGATTCAATTTATATAGTGCTTTCCTATATACACACACAATATTCAAAGGGCACAGTGGATCCATTATTCATTCACTCTCACATGCTCCCTCTGGTGGTGGGAAATGTCACCACAGCTGCCCTGGGGCAGACTGACAGAAGCGTGGCTGCCATTTTGCCACCAAACATTCCTACACCAGTGTGAGTAGTAGCACTGGAGGCAAGGAGGGTGAAGTGTCTTACCCAAGGACACAACGACACATGTATAGGAAAGAGTGGGATTCGAGCTACCGACCCTTCGTTTATTGGATGACTGGCTTTACCAACTGAGCCACAGCTGCCCCACTAATGTATTTCTGACTAAACATAGATGAAGGGAGCAGACAGTGTTCCAGGTGAGCCTGTGTTCTTACCTCTGAGGTGACTGAGTTGATGCTGGTGCCATCCGAGAGCCCGTTCCTGCGATACATGCTCACAGAGGGACGTATGGGACACACAGGTCAGGGCGACGGAGGCCTTTAGCTGGGGGGGACACATAACCTCTCATCCATGCCTGAGGACAAAAAAAAAAAAAAACACCACACATTAATGTCTCCCACAGTACTTTTTCAGTACTTTGCCTCAAATTAGTCAAAATTACAGGAAAATATGCATTGTCTGAGCGCACTGTTGAATTTAAAATAATGATCGTGTTGTTT
This sequence comes from Siphamia tubifer, assembly GCA_020466265.1. Lineage (NCBI taxonomy): Eukaryota > Metazoa > Chordata > Actinopteri > Kurtiformes > Apogonidae > Siphamia > Siphamia tubifer. The sequence goes on along the minus strand of CM035794.1, from coordinate 20,471,954 downwards.
TCCAGTCTCCTCGACCCAGCAGTTTGGTGGTCCCAAAAAAGAATGAATATAAACAGTGACCTACATTTTTTAATTGTCCCAAAGAGAGCAATATAAAACCAACAAAGTTTTTCTCCAGTTTTTCTCCTTTTTATTTGAACTGTGCGCACTGAAGGATGAAGATTAATAAACCTGCTCTGACTATAGTTTGTGAAAGCAAGTCATTTAAACCAAGTAATACCTAAACACACCAACCTTCAGTGTGTGACTTATCAGGCTCACCCAATATCAATATCTGCAAATATTCCAATTGCAACTAAATCTGTTAATTATTAATTCACACCCATGAGTTGACAGACTCAGGCTGAATATAGCAGGGACTTAATGAATTTGGCTCGATCCAAACAAGTTGAAGGACAATGTTGCTGTTTTCAGTGCTAAGGTGCCCTCTAATGTACAAGTGAAAAACAGCACACACACACACACACACACACACACAGACTGGTGTAGCAATACTCCAGTCAGTGGTAATTACATGGACTGTTTACACGGATACGTTTGTCTCCATCCATAAAGATTTGTTGGATGTTTGTACCCTCACAAACTCTCCTAAACTAGAACAGCTGGATTTAGTTTCACAGAGGACACTCCACTGATTTTACATGAATAGACAGTTTGTTTGTCAGAGGTTCTGAAAGTACAATATAGTTAGAGACAAGTCTGTCTAAATACTGCAGATGATACAATTATTCTCACAGAGGGTCCACTGAAATCTGTCATTAAGTTTCATTTGTGGAGCTCATATCTGTAGTGTTCTTCTGTGACATGGTCAAAAAAAAAACTATGAATTTTCTTTAACACAATTTTAATTATACTTCCATTATTATAGGTAAAAAAAAAAAAAAAAAAAAGGTAGGTAGAGGTCAAATCTGCCACCTGTACAGAGCCTCACACACCGACTTTAAACCATAAAGACCCAAATATACACCAGTGACTTCATCCTAGAACACAAACAATTGATATAAGTGCAATCAACATAGGTTTTCCTTTGTTTCTAGTGTCATTAATGCACTTAACATAACCAGTCACCATTATGTTTTAAGCTACACTGGAAGATATTAATTACGGTTGTGTATATATATATATATATATAT